>JAWDGP010000795.1:352500-577500 GCA_033675545.1 Elysia crispata | reverse complement strand
CGAATTAATCTCTCTGATAAGAGATCTATAAAATTGGACCATAGGCAGAGAAATGAGGTGTGTAAACATCCCCTTAATTGCTTGCTCATGTAATATTCAGAAACGAAATCTTGTTCGGAATGTCCTGTAAGCTACAGTGTGTCGCGAGCATGTTCGCTTATCGTGTCTCATTTTAAGAGAGGTTGTGAAAGATTCTTGTTGAACACTTGTTGAGCACGTTGTTTTGTTGCAATGCGAAAGTTAAGAAAGATGTGAAATATAAAAATGCAATATAAAGGTAAATTTCATCTCTAAGACCTAAGCTTCTCAGCGCTTATCATAATCATAAATTATTGTTTATTTTATTAACTATCAGATGGATGAAGCTATACTTAAGACTATTGTTTACAACTGATAATGCATTTTTCTCTTGTTCTTGAAAGAAACAGAGAAATAGCAAGAAAGAGTAGCGTAAAATATAATGGTTTCGAAATTATACTTTAATCCTGAACATCACTAAAGAAGAAAATATTTTTTTTTTATTTTAAAGGAAATTTTTTACTGTAGTAATGTCAACCCGAGGGCTAGCTTATGAACTGCATAATGTTGACCATGGTTAAACAACATTCTCTTTATTTTGACTCACCTTGGACAATTCTGGTTCCTATAACAGCATCTAGATTGATGCTCTTTAGTTCGGTCTGGAAGAAAGACAATGATTTGTCGAGACCATCTAGTGCCCGGAGCAAAAAGTCCATTGTAGAGTTTGCAACAGGGGAAGGTTGACTTACTGCGTTGATATCCACGCCCCTGCTCAAATGGAGCCCGGACACTGCTGGGCGGTGAGTTAGTGATATAATGATGAGACCAATGACGAAGCTCTTGACCGCAGTTGTGGAAATCGTTTTAAGTAGTTTCGTGTCGACTGCCGTTGTTGCGGTGTTCGTGATTTTGATCGGTTGGGCACTCATGATGGCGTTATGGCAGTCGGAAGAATGACCTAGAGTGAATTAAGAAAGTGGGGGAATAAAAATTAAATTAAGTACTTGTACGTCTCAAATTAACGATTACGTTACGACATAGTTTATATTTGTGTCATGAAATTTAAAGCAAATTATAAGCATGTATAGTACACGAAACTTCGGCAGCAGAGTTATATTTCTTACAGCGGCTTCTTTACTATCAGCAGACCGTGGGTCTTGCCTTAATTATAGTTGCACTGAAACGGATCATGAGTATCATTGTATTATTTAGAATGATGATGTGAATAGCGAGCCAGAGGTGGACAATAATAACGCGTGAAAGAACAATAACAATAATGATTTAGATAATATAGCATTATTTATTTACCATTGTTCAATGTTCCTCTTATGGTATTTTTATCTTAAGAGGTTTGAAAAATGCAAGTATTTTTGAAAATCGATCATCGACATATGCACTTCTTACAGTTTGATATTTGAGTGTCAAATGAGAAAGATATCAGCCTTTTCACGGAAACAATAATTATTTGTGATTGATAAAAGTTCTCACTTGTTGAGGTAATTATTTATAACTGAAGTTTTCCCTCCCATCAATTTTAATATCTCTATGATTTTCATGTTTACGTCTACTGCTGCTATTATTTCTTTTGCAACTGGTACTTCAACTACTACTACTACTACTACTACTACTACTACTACTACTACTACTACTACTACTACTACTACTACTACTACTACCACTACCACTACCACTACCACTACCACTACTACTACTACTACTACTACTACTACTACTACTACTACTACTACTACTACTACTACTACTACTACTGTTACTAATGCTACAACTACTGTTACTAATGCTACAACTACTACTACTACTACTACTACTACTACTACTGCTGCTACTACTACTACTACTACTACTACTCCAGAAGCTATTACAAGCGTTGCTGTTCTTACTACTACAACCACTAGAATTATTACTAATGTTGCTGCTACTACTGATACTTCTAGTAATTAATAAATGTTTTCCAAATGAAAAGTTTGAGTTCCGGAAGCTGTTAACCCGGCTCAAATGGCTGTCATACTGCCGGAGTTTGAGTAACTGGAAATGTTTTGCGTGTGTATTGATTTTAAATAATTACATGCGCGTCATTCCAGTGGCTACCCACTACTGAAAAATTCGAGAAAATAGGAAAGTTGTGGCTTATATTTTGTATCTTTTCTTCAAATTTTTTTTCTTACACCATTTTCTTTTACGTGAAGGTACAATAATAATTAGACATATTTGTAGAAGCAGAGGCTAGGGAATGAGTTATAAACTAGTGTTTGCACGCCTCCTGATTACAAATATTGTATTATAACGCGTGTATGAGAGAATGATCCCTTTTATATTATAGCCCATTATTAATAGTTTAATTTCGATATTGTGCAATACTAATAAATATCCGATGCCACTCCAGTGAATCATCTGTGATTTGAGCAACTATGTATGGTCAAATAAAAAGTTTCAATCTTTGAGTCATTAAATTTTTTTTTCAATCATTGCTCACAATAATATTCTTTATGGAATACCACATTTTCGTTTTGCGTCATGAGTGAATAATATGTTTGAACAAAGTTTGACATGGTCCAAAGAGAACAAAAAGACCCATATTTTAATTTCAGCTACCTTTATGACGTAATAAAATAGAAGAATTGATCCTCTATGACGAAACTGTTTCAAAGTCTTGCCATAGCCTTCAGTGACTCTATTTTTAACTTCTAATGGAAAGTTTTTTCAGCACACAGTTCAGCACTGATTGAGCGTGTTTGTACTCTTCTTTAGCAAAGAAGGCTCGTGTGTCTGGCAGTGTTTACAATACGGTTCCTCTTTATTAATGTAATTCCAAATTACACAGAAATTATGTTTCCAAATTTGGGGTTTAATTCGCATACAAAGGGTGGAGGAGGAGGCGCCATTGGCACTGCAGTCATGTTGATTTGCTTTTATTGTCTGCGTTGCCTGTTCTCTTATTTGAGGGCGATTTGCTGGCGAAAAGTTTCTCAGACTTTGTCTCTGTCTCTGTCTTTCTATCTCTCTCTCGCGCGCGCTCTCTCCCTCTCTCTCTCTTTCTCTCATTTAAGCTATTTTTCCCCTTTTTTTCTTCCTCTTTATCCCTCTCACTTCTTGTAAGTCTCTCCTCCTCTCCACCATTATCTTCATTTTTTAACTTCTATCCTGTCCCCCTCTCTTAAAACATCTCCCTCTCTCTCTCTCTCTCTCTCTCTCTCTCTCTCTCTCTCTCTCTCTCTCTCTCTCTCTCTCTCTCTCTTTCTTTCTTTCTCATCCCTCTATCTCTCTCCCTCTCTTTTTCTGACTGTCTCTGCAATTTTTTTCTTTCTTTTTTTTTTTTTTTGCTTCGTATGTCTCTCGCACAGTGCAATTTTCACTCTCATTAACCATTCCTCCCGCATATATGTTTATATTCAGCTGTCTTTCGGTCAATTTGTCAACTCTCTAAGTCTCTCTCTCTTTCTCTATCTATCTCTCACTCACTCACTCTCTTTCTCTCTCTCTATCTATCTATCTATCTATCTATCTATCTTTCTTACCTGTTTTTCTCTCTATTTTTATTTTTTAAAAAGTAATTCTCTGTATGGGAGTAAATCCGTCAGCCATTCAGTCAGTCTGTATATATCTCTTTCCCCTCCCTTTCCAAAAATCCATATTATGTCTTTCTATTTATCTGTCTGTCTCTCTGTCTCTTCTGCTTGCACTTTTTATCCAACTTTCTCACATTGGAATATTCTTTCCTTAACAAATTAGTTTTTCTCACTAATTTTTTTTCCTATCTCTATCAATTTCTCTTATAAATAAAACGCTAATCATAACTATTTGATAACATCCCTTATATCTACCAAGACTGGGGAAAACGCGTGTGCGTGTGTCAATAGATCAGTCTTCCTTTTTTTTTTTTCTTGTTACTATTCCACACACGTTGTTTTGAGATGAAGTCAAAGGGTAACTATTGCTCTGGGGCCTATCTCTGCCCAACAGTACAATGACTGTTTCGGCTCTCCTCCACCACCCGTTACCCCTCGCCTCACCCTCCAGTTGAAGCGGGAATTACCATAGAACCTGTCTCGAAAACAAACTCCCAGTAGGAGATGAAATATGGAAACGTGATATTTTGATCTGGGAAAAAAATATCCTTGCATCTTCAAGATTTCCTTTTTTCTGGTCCTTGTGACGAACGTAGTGAAGAACTTATTTTGCTCTCACTTTGAATAAAACATCCAAAGAAGCAGTGAACAAACAAACAAAAAATTTTCTATACTTTTATGTGAGAATAGCGTGTGGTAAGACGGAAAAAGTTTTCTTCTCCAGGCAAAAATTAGAGCTAATATCACTCCCTAATTTCATGCAAGACCCGTAGTTTTGCCGCGCATAATTGGAAAGTCCAGAGTTTTTAGAAAAAGAAATATTTGAAGGCCTCGAGGTATAAAATTTTTTAATTTATTATACTAATTTACAAAAAAAAAAAAAAAGATTTTTCAGAGGAACAGAGTTTATGAATTAGTGGTCAGAGCTCCAAGGAAGTAAGAAATGTCGGTTGTTGAAAATGAGAGACAACCACTGGGCCTTTCTGGGGTTAAAACCGAGGATCCTAAGCATTATGGGCTTTTTCCGATTCCTTACTGTTGTCAAGAAAAATAGTCAGTTTTACATTGAAGATTAGCTGGAAAAAGAAATTTTCAATCACATTGAACACGTTTTACCGCCAGTCAAAGAGATTTGAGTTGGGTTTTTTTTTTTTTAAACGGATAGATCTCCCAAAATAGTTTTTGCCCTTTTTGTTTTTTATTGAAAGATCAAAATCAGTCAATAATTCTCAAGATATTTTAAATAATTTCATGGAATCTTTATCATTCACCAGTACAGAAAAAATATTGATCTACCTATAGCGCCATTCAAATAATTTGAAGTGGGTGTAAGATACACAACAATATTGATGTATGAAACAAAACACTTTTAACGAAGTTGAAAACCTGATGAGGTCGCAAAAACTATAATCTTATCAAGAAATTGCTGAGGTCAAACCCAGTAGTATCGATATTATGAGACTGCGCATAACCCACCATAGTATACTAATGACTATACAATTGGGGAATAATCAGTTTAGTTTGAGTCATGCTAGTAAGGGGTTACGTCAAGATCAAGTTATGTTTCTTATTGGGCACTATCGAAAACCGGACTTACAATGACAAATTATGAATAATCTGAACATTGCGTCAAGCGAGATTAAAAAAAAAATAAGGTCTATCGCAATGGAAAAAAGAGGGGGCACTAGAAACCCTGCTTTTAGTTCATTACGGTTATAATATTGTTCTCAAATTTGACGTATCAACTGTTTTTTCGGAACCTATGGTTGGCGAATTTGTGAAGAAAAGTTTGAATTCGTTTAATGGGAATATTTGGAATAAGTTTTAATCTTTTTAGGGGACGCAACATAGGGTTTATTATGAGGATGGTGATAGATTGCTCATTATCATAAATATTATTATTACTGTTGGCTTGGCAGTGGTGATTTATGTTGAAAATTATGGTCATATCGTAGTAGTGGCGGTCATGGTGATAGTGGTTGTTTTATTGTTGTCGGTAGTATTTTTTTTTATGTTCCCCTTTCCAGGTGTGGAAACTTTGATTATCATTATATTGAGATATGAACTTTTTTACACGGTTATCTTAACTTAAAAAATCATACAGTTCATGTTGTGTGAAGAAAAATACTCAATTTGTCTCTAAGCTTTTGTTGAGTACGCCAAAGATATGTCTTTGTTGTTATTTTTTTTTTTTAATGATTAAAGTTCAGAAAGTCTTAAAAGAAAAAAAAATATATGACAATTTGCAAATTTTAAAACTTTAAATAACGACAAACATAATACTAGAAAAAGACCCTGATTATTTTTTTTTTTCGCAGGCTGCAGGGCTTACATCTCAAATCCTACTTCCTTTATCGCGCTTTCTCTCCCCAAACCCACCTACGCAAACATACAGAAGGCGTCGAATTTAAAATCTCCTATGAAGACGTTTGACAGCGTAATCTTCAGCCAAGCACGTAGAATCTATTTTTGAAGATGCGACTTTAAGATTTTTCTCTCATTTTGTGTTTCACCGCTTTTCGAAGACCAGGAAAGAGATACGGTTTATCGATCGGTGTCTAATACACGCATTTTTGGGAGAAAATAGCAGGAAAAGACAACAGTTTCAATAAGGAACGAAATAAGACAATTTTTTTTCTGAAAAGAGGATTATTATATGATGGTTGTAAATACTTAAAATTAGGTTTTAATATACATAGTTGTAAAAAAAAAACAACATGAAAATTCATATTAGCCGCGACAAATGCATCATTATTTAAGTAATACTGGGATCGACCGCCCTGTTTTGAGAGAAGTTTAAAGTAAGCCCGGTTGTTGTTTTTTTGTTTTTTTTTTTGGTTTGTTTGTTGCTCTTTTTTTCATTTATTTATTTATTTATTTATTTATTTTTTGTTAAGAGAGCAAGAAGTTTAACAAGCCGGACCACATCAGAAAAATCTCAAGCCTTTTTTTTTCCTGAAGTTTCAGTTAACCAGAACAGGCTGACACACTTAGGGAACCTCGTCACGGGCCTTGAAATAATGCTCGCTACACATCTGAGGACGGAAGTACATGCCACACATTCACACACCGGCGCTCCAAGGTTTGCCAAGAGTGTATCATTCAGAATTATTCTTTTTTTCCTCTCCCCCTCGCCCAATTCCCCCCCCCCCCCAAAAAAAAAAAAAAATAAATAAATAAATAAATAAATAAATAAATAAATAAATAAAAATATGTTTGAAATGTTCTTTTTTAACAGATTATAATATTACTAAATGTTTACGAAGAAGTTGATTCCAAAGGTTTTTGAGAGAATACTTTTGGCAGAGAAAGGTATGATCCAATCTGAGAATATTCAAGATTTTATCAAAGCGTGTTCTATAGCACCAAGCGATAGCCTATATAAATAAATAAATTAATGTGTGTATAGGTGTGTGGGTGTGTGTGTGTGTGTGTGCAATGACAAGCCTGTCCCGTTCAAAGTGCTAACGCGTATACATGACCCGCACGTTAGAAATGAACAGTTCAAATCTAAAAGAAGAAGAATTTCACAACGAGGTAGGAGTAGTGGAGTTTGTCTTCCCACAGTTCCTGGCTGTTGGACAGGGTTTACCGGATATAGTTGGCATTACGCTCTGACAAGTCTCATTCCCTATTTATGCGGGTTGGAAGTTCATGGTCCTCGTGCGCGAATGTTAATATGGATTATCATCACCATAAAGTTTACTCATTGTTTATCATAAAGGCCACAGAGACGAAACAGCAAAATCATACAACTTTGGGCTCTGGAACATTGAGCATTGGATCTTATCACCCGCTGTCACATTTTAATCTTGCTTTTTACACAAGACTCATCTGCAGTAATGAAGTCTATGCCTGAAGATGAGAAATCTAAATCTTGTTGATATAAACTGGGTTTATATAAAGAAAACATCTGTTTAGAAATTTTACCTCCAACCACGGGTATGTCTCGAAATTGCATTATCTCTGTAGTATTAAATCTTTTTGCGCTGAACCAACAGAAGCGTGAGGTATCTTTGATGTACTAAACATTAGATTGGGTAATTCATTGCGTAGGACGAGCTGTGAAGCAAAGATTTCAGCACTCTTTGATTGTGCTGTGGTATAAATAGTTCCTCGATACTCCACGGTAGCAGCACGCAAGTCAGCGACTATGACGCTGTAATCAAATATTCAACAGCTTGAGTCGTCCGTCAGTGGTACGACAAAGGTCGCACAAACGCCCAACATAATGTTAACGTTATTCCATCCAACTGTCACTCACCCACACGCCCACAAATTTTAAATGGTTTGCTTAATAGATTATATAGTATTTTCATCACGATTATGTTAAATTAAGCTAAAATATTTCGAACAATGAGTGAAAAAAATATTTTGTTGAGGCTGAATCAACTGTTTTGGTAAAACTTTCGAAATTATTGTTAATACCAATGGAATTAAACGGTGGTAAGCATTTTCTTTTTTCAAACCTAAACTAATAGCCTCGCGAATCTGTTCAATCCTAAACCTTTTAGACTTTAGTTAACTTCGATTTTCTGATCCGACATGAAATTAATATTCAGTTCGTTTGGAAGAGTGATGAAACATTATTCGTTCACAGTTGGGTTGTTGTTTTTTTTTTGTTTTTTTTTTTGTTTTTTTTTTTTATTTGTTTTTGTTTTTCGGTCTCCCATGTATGACATTCATCAGAAAATAAAAGAGTAGACACTCATTACTCAAACCTTGCATGAAAATTTATGTCCTCGCTGTTCATTTTGAAATTATCAGAAACTGTTGAAACTCATCGATCTGTTTCATGTTGTTCCGTATCACTTGATTCTTTTAAATCCACTCATTTCATTGTGTCATCATCCATCTTTGCAAAATTCAAAACTTACTTTTGCATTTAACAGTATATACAGAAAACAAAATTAATGCGGGAGAAAATTGATGGTTATCATCTAATAATCGTTTTCTTTACAGTGAGTGTTGTAATGTAAGTATTGATGAATAGGATATAAATTAAGCTACATGTGCCCTGAGCTGAACCCAACAAATTTGGCTCAGTACAAAAACACAGAGATGTCACTTTAGAAATGTTCAAACATATTTTGTGATTTACGATGGTCCATGTTTTCTGTCTTTACTATGTTTTGGGCTTCCACAACTGCCGTTTTCTTCTTTTAAAGTTTGTTTTAAGATCCTTTCATTTCTTTTCACGTACACGCGAAGAGCGTCCATACGAATATCAGCGCAGATATTTTAATCCCACGGCCATCGGAGCTCCATATCGGTTGTTTGTTTTGTTTTGTTTTGTTTGTTTGTTGTTTAATTGTTGATATATATCGCATCCACAACACTTTTTGCATTTAAACTTTAAACTTGTCAGTCGATATTGGAGAAAATAAGGTTGAGAGGAGCAGATGAAAGGTGGACAGAGAGAGAGACAGACAGAGAGAGAGAGAGGGGGGGGGGGGAGGGAAACAGCAAAAAACATAACCCACTTAATTACACACACAGCCATAAAGAGTTTTGAAAGGACATAATTACCTTTAAGTTTACATAAATCGGCATGTCACTGTAAAATATTTTGATTTTATACTAAAGTTTGAAATTATAGGAACCATATGAGGACTGACAGCGACATAATTGACGCTTACAAGTTTGATACAAAAAAAAAAAAAAAGAAAAATCAGCACTTGCATTGCAAATCAAGAAGGTGATCTTCCTAATTTAGAACAACCATGAAAAAACGCGGATACATCTAGGGAAGGTCCTAAAGATAGTGTAAAAAGAAGTAAATGCAATGGATGAATGATTCTTCTGTAACTATCGCTTGTCAGAAGGCGCTAAGAATATACTTGACTACAGCATCAAGAACCTCAATTGGGGATCCCTCACTGCCAAAACCAAGTAAAGAATCAAAGATATATTTAGTAAAAAATCTCATCTGCCACTAAAATAAGTTAACGATAAACCACAAATTTTAGTGGTAATCGGGATGATCTGATTTGCTGAACTGTACTATGACTGTTATCGTAGACAGTGGAACCATTAAGTCAAGCTGCAACTCTTGTTATCAGCTTGTTACAGTTTACCTACGACAAATGCACTTCATGCGCATATTTCTTTTTTTCCTGAAAAACGAAAATCAATCTATGTAAGAATGCTGGAACTAACATTGACAGAAGTACAAATTAGAATTGGGCGTCAATCTAGTACGCCTTTAGATATCATCTGGATCTCAAGGAGCCTATGTTTCAAGCTATTAGAGAAAACTTGGCTGAAATGTAGAATCAAAATTGGTCATTTCCATGTGGGGCAAACTTGCTTTCGAAGCACAGTCAAGGGATGTGTAGAATGAAATCAATAAATGCATTTTTCGAATGAATAATCGTCACAGCTTTTTATTTTCTTCCACTTGGCAAATTTTAAAACACCAGAATATAAAAAAAGCTTGATGGTTTTGCAAGTTATATTTTAAGACTACATCACCACCTACAGTCGCTTTCCTCTAAATCTACGGCCGAATTCTGCAACAAAATCGTGTGAGTCCTCACCGCCACCTCGAAAACTTGTAACAACAGTTTTCGACTTATGAAGGGAATTCAAGATACCCAGGAACTATACGGACTTAAGGTAAGATGTGGAAAACATTGTCATTGACAAGTAACATCAATAATGGATTAAATGTACTTTTCCTTTGTTTTGAAATAATGAGGCCACCAACGGCTCATTTGACGGCCCAAAGCTCAGATGTAGATTTTGACAGATAATTTGACGGCGAGCGGCGGTGAAATCTGGCTACCTGTGCTTGTCTGAGAAGTAATTAAAATCCACACGTTCGATTAACCGTCATTTTTATAGAAAAATGGAGAGCGTGATGCTTGATATTCCCATAATGTTGTTTGTAGAATGTTTTCGTTTCAACAAAATGAAAATATGAAAATTTGGTATAGCTCAATGCTGCTGGTATTTCGCTACTAAAAGCTCATACGATGTACACATATCAAGTGAATTTTCTTGACTTAACCTCATACTTTATCAAAATAATGCCTTTCGAGGAACATACACGAATTTCTCAGGTACAAATTCTTAGCGAAATTTTTATTCTAACCTTAAATTTTATTCCTTTAAAGGCTGTTATGTACCTTTTTTTTTTCGAAAATTATAGTAGAGAAAACAATTTTTTTTTTTATTTCAAGACAAAATGTGTTGATACTTTGAAGTTGAACTCTTCTGAATGATGTATCTATCTTGGTGTCCGTTGATTTTGTCTACTGATATTTATGAGGGATTTGAATCTTTGTGTTTTGTTTGTCGTTTTTTTTTTTATTTTTTAGATATTGTTTTTATTTTGTTGCAGGCAGAAATTGCGATATCATTGGCAGTGTTGGTTTTGTTATTATTATTATTATTATTATTATTATTATTATTATTATTATTATTATTATTATTATTATTATTATTATTATTATTATTATTATTATTATTATTATTATTATTATTATTTGTTTATTTATTTATTTATTTATTTATTTCACTTTATTGTGTTTGTGTTTTTTAAACAGTTGTTTAGTTATCTAAGCTTATGTAAAATTTACTCTAGTTTATCAAATTTAATATTTGTTCCGTGAATTGTCTAACTTTTATCAGTTACAAGTTGGTCATTGTATTTTACTTTCCTCTCTTGTTGTTAGGGGTTAACATCATTACATTGAAACGAAACAATTGTGAGAGAGCTAAGACCAAATGTCATTCTTTGAGCTAATACGTCAAATAAATCTCCTTGTAAAATTCTGGAAGTGTTATGAAAATAATGTTGAAATTAATTGATTGAAATCGAAAATTCAAACAGCATTCCAATTCAACCCTAAGATTTCGAAAAAGCTGTTGGCGTTTAAATAAAATAGATGTTAAGTGTTGGTGTTAGTGTGTTGGGCGGGGTTAATTTAATTTCAAAGAAAATTGAATGGTTAGATATCAAAGACAGGCATTTGAGGTATGTCTAAAAATGTTGAGTAAAAGTTATTTTCTCGCCATAAAAAAAATTAAGTTTGGTATAAGACCTTGCTCAATGCATGTGTAAAGGTAGGTGTTTAGTGTAATCGTGATCGTTCGCTGGCTAGGCATTACTCACCTTATTGTAGCAGGGTGATTCAAGTCAGATCAAGTGTCAAACTAAAAGAGACGCCGGCATTTTATGAAGTTGTCAGAGGTCCCAGTGTAACATCCCCTGCCATTGCGTAGGTGGTTCTTCTATGTAGAGAATCGTTTTTGGTTTCTCGATGGCGAGAGTGTTCGGCGTTAGGGGCCGAAATAGTCTTCTCTCTCTCTCTCTCTCTCTCTCTCTCTCTCTCTCTCTCTCTCTCTCTCTCTCTCTCTCTCTCTCTCTCTCTCTCTTCGGTTTGAGAAAAATCTGGCCCTTCCGCTGCTGCATTCGCACCAACATCGCACGCGCTCACGCCTTCAACTTGCAAGCTGCTAGTTACCTTGCTTGGTCCACAGTAACATTCAGCGTATCAGCATCAAGCACGTTTTCTCTCGTTTTCCCTCCCTTCCACGCTCTCTTTCTCCTCATCCCCAACTCTCCCCCCCCACACACACCTTTCTACTCTCTCTCTCTCTCTCTCTCTCTCTCTCTCTCTCTCTCTCTCTCTCTCTCTCTCTCATCCACGATCTGGCAACACTAATCACCCCTGGCTTCACAGCCTTCAAGTACTGGGAACGTCAAATTACTCGTATTCCGAAATCGGCCATGGACCAGAGAGAGTCATACCCAGGTCCAATCTAAATTATTATTCTGCTCGCGACGGGCGTGAGCGGCGAGTACTCAACAATGGCCAGTTGAGCCTGGTTGAGTAACCGTTAACCATGTTCTGCTCACCTGGCACCTTGAAAGATTTTATCTGATGGCTTCTTCTTTGAAGTCAGTGGTGTTAGTTTGCGCCAGTCTTTGTAATGTAGTTAAAGGAGTCCATGGCTGGCTGAATGGGGGATTGAATGTAATCCATCCTGTACACTTTTATCTGAGGCCTCTTTATCCTGACAACTTTCTAATAAGATAAATCAACGTCGGGAGAAAAGAGAGCGGAATCGAAAAGGCTCACAACAAAAGAACAAACCTTTTTCTTTAATCCCTTATCGCTATTCGCACCTTCTCAAATCAAACTATACTTCATGTGTAAGGTCAATGGCGGCGTGATCGAAACTCCAGAACAAAAATCTTCAAGCCTGGGAGAAAGAGCGTCACTGAAGAGCCACTTGACCGCAATGTGATAAGGCCACAAAGTCATACAGCCATAGAGCCACAAGGCAACGTTTCCACTAAGGCACATAGCCACAAATAGGTTACAAAGATCAAGGCTGGATATCCACAAAAGTCACAGTGCCGCAAAGCCACAGGATCATAGAAACGCATGCACATAGTTACAGAATCACACTTTGCAGAGATTTAAGGATAGAGATCCTTAGATTCACAAAAGCCATAGGATCAGAAAAGCATAGGACCGTAGAGTAACAGGACCAGAAAATTACAAGACCATACAGCCACAGTCACATCGCAGTTTTAATGTGTAATGTAATTGGGATGAACATGAACAAAATATCTCTATCTCTCAACATAATGGATACTCTTGCTGCGACGCACATCGCTTCCCGAGAAGAATGATACAAAATCTCTTTACTCAATAGAACAATTGAAGGCAACACGCTGATATAATCATCAAAATTTTATTCGATTCGTTGACAAAAAGGTATTAAAATGAAGAAGAAAAATGTCCATCTGCAAATGATTGATAAGGAGGAACAACAAAATTTAAGTCATACTCATCAACTATGCTTTTATGGCAGCCAAATTGAAGCAGTTTCTGAATAAAAAGATTGAACCCATATTTTTATCTACATAAATTTACCTTTTAGCAAGGTGACCATGTGTTTTTTGTAAACCTGAAACATAATGTCTCTTCTGATTTAGCTTATTCAAGACATTACGATTATCACTAAAACTATTCCTTTTGGTTGTCTATTTTTGTAATCCATATGATATCAGATATTTTTTCCAAGTAGCGAATGTAAAAGAAAACGACTTGGAGATGTTATGAGAATAGAAGAAATCAGCTAATTCTGTATTTCTAACATTTTTAAAGGTCCATTAGAAAGCCAAGAAGTGCCTAAAGGTACATTGCCTTGCAGGATTTCATATCTGCCGATTGATTTCAACATACATGATAATGAATGTGTAAAAAGATCTGTAGTTAGAACTGATTGCGCAAAACAAGCTTACTGTTTTTAATGACCAACCGCGAATATCTTAAGGCTGCTGATGCTTCTCTCGCAAGCTATTAGTCCCTAGAGTTGCCATTCCTTAATTGGTCACAGAATTAGAAGAGTAATGTTGACGGTGGCAAATCTCATAGCTGTAGTTCAAATTTATTCAACCTGCTCTAGATCTTTCTCAGAATCTTACTAAAGGTCGAGTCTCAAAGATATCAATTTCATATCAAAATCAAAGTTGAAGATTTGCATCAAAAACGTTACATGCGATACACAATATTACTCAGTTCTCCCAAACTAAAGTAATCATCACCGTCAGATACATTGAACTACAGAACAGGTTGTTGAATATCTTCTACGCATATTAATTTTATCTCCAAAGTTGAGAGATATACGCTAAAGAAATTAAAAGGCACTTCTAGAATATTTTTAGACAGATGAACAAGAAAGAGTAGGAACAAATAAGTCAGTAAGCGTTGGGAAGTGGTATAATGATACGAGTATGCTCACCTATTCTTCCATAACATGACTCTCAGGTCTACAAAAATTTCCTTTTGAATAAAATCTTCTGAATTAGAGTAGGCAGAACACTTGGTTTTCTACAGAGTTTGGCAGCTCTTGAAATTACCTGCTGTTTACAATTGAAGAAGAAGATCATGGTGATGAAAAAGAAGACGATGATGATGGTGATAAAAAAGAAGAAGAAGAAGAAGAAGAAGAAGAAGAAGAAGAAAAAGAAAGAAAGAAAGAAAGAAAGAAAGAAGAGGGTAGAGTAGGAGGGGGACAAGAAGAGCTAGAAAGAGGGTCAGGCGCAGTGGAGGAACGTAAAGAATGGGGGGGGGTGAAAGAGGGTGATTGGGAACGAGAAGTTGTTGTTTTTTTTTTAGTATACTAGGGCGTCAGCTAGACACATTAATAATTCCGTTTGAGATTGCAGTGAGGATAACTTCGGTAGTTGTAAAATCCGGGTTGATTAAGTCCCCTATGTATCTGCCAGAGTCTTTTCTGGAAAGAACTTCGGCTTCCCAGTGTGTAAATAGTAATCAGTGTGAACCTGTTAATGTGTCTGTTGACAATGGAGCGTGGGATACCTCTAGACTATTAGACTAGAGAATAAAATTTTAATAACAGTGAAACGATGTTTTTGTTCTGCTCGTAGTTTAGCATCCTATTACGCTTTCTAGTTTTTTTTTTATTATTCTATTTCATTATCTTGGTTTTTTTTAAACTATTTTTGACTTTGAATATGTATTTAGACCCGCCTCAGTAAATCAGCCTATGGTGTGTCTGTGTCTCTCTCTTTCTATCTCTCTACCTCTCTCTCTATCTCTCTTTCTCTCCCTCTGATCTCACGCACTCTTTCCTCTCTCTCTCTCTCTCACACACACACACACTTTATCTATCTTTCTCTCTATCATTTTTTTTTTGTAGACAATGAGAATAATGATGTCAGCACGATCTTTAACTAAATTATATTTGTCGAATAATGTTTTATGGATGCAATTTTCCTTGTTCCACGCCTTTCTTTCTCTGGTTCTTTTTTTCGCTTTTCTAAGTGGAGTGCGTTGCAGTGAACACGACTTAAAAAACGATTGTGAAAACTATGTTGAAGTATAGGAAATGGCAAATTACAAGATTATTACCAAAACTCTTGGTGATTTTTTTTAATAAATTAAGCCCCCTACATGTAGGAGAAACCACACGCTCACGTTCTATTCAAAGTTAATAACGACTCGCTGAACACTACTCAAATCATTATCCAGGTGGATTGAGTATATCCGGAATTAGTGCCGAAAAAATCCATCATGTCGGTTAGGGTTTTTAAGCGGATATAGATTTCCTTGTTGAATAGTCCGGTATTAATGTGCGAGTCGGAAATTACCCAGGTTCTCAGTGCGTAGTGTAATGAAATTGTAATGAGATGCCAATATGGTGAGAGGACAAGAAGTTAATCGAGTGCTTTTAGAGCCTGCCTCGCTTGGATTATTGGACCTTCATACGTGCTGGATTTAGTCTGTTGAATAGGTCGGAGAGTATTGGGAGATACTCTATTGACGGCCAGCCCTGTCAATCCTCATTCGGCGAAGCTGGTATATTGCCTCCCTTTTTCATTATGCATTTCATGGGTGTGTTGTTAGTCGTCAAAATAAGAATGAAATAGAGATTGTAATCGGTGATTATGAAAGATTGGTGGCTTACGTCTTCATTTGATCAGACGACTTAGAGAACGGTTGGAGAAATAGTCATAAACATTTTTTTTAAAAAGATAGGGATATCACAGAGCTCATCTAACGATGAATTATTATTTGCAGTATAAATAAGTGATAAAAAAAATTGCTGGAAAAATAAGAGGTAAACTTTTTATCTGAATATCACCGAACTAGCTAACGATTCAACACGTCAATAAACGTAAAATAAAAATGCTGCGAGAATTTTTTTTATAACTCTGCGTTGTTATCAGTTGCTCTCATTTATTTAAGGCAGGGAGTAGGGCAGAGACAGGATCAAAGAGAAAGAGAGTTTGGCTGACGGTTAGAAAGATAAACCGACTGAAAGACAAAGAGATGACGAGATGAAAAGTGAGGAGTTTTATAAAATATCAGAGATACTAATATTATTATTGACAAGTTCAAGCAGACCTTTCTCAGAAATAGGCATTGCATTTAGTAAGGTCAAAGTGTATTGGGCGAGGTGAGCTTGTGCTCATCTGATGACGCTCTTGACGCTTACTATAGTAACCTAATCATTCATCCAATCGGATTAGACCTTGGTAGCAGCTTATGCTTACATTCGGCCACTGCATAAAATGCTACTGCTCTTTGCATTGTAATGGAATTCATTGCTAATTCTAATTTTTACAAATGAAATGGGACGATACTATTTTATGTGAAAATAAAAATAAAAAGAAACAATAACATGGGAGATAAACCTGCCGAACTGTTTGCTGGATCCTCTCCACATCCCTGTTGATCTCAGTCTTTTTTTTTTCTTTTTCTTCGTTTTATTTTTTTTTTTTTTTCTTTTTTTTTTTTTTTTTTTTTTTTTGTAGAAATACAATTGGTCCCCTTCAGGTAAGGCGGGGCCGAAAAAAATATTGATGGATTCGAACATATGAGCTGACAGAATATGTTAAAAATCCCACACAAAAAAATGTGAATAAGTCTTCTTAAAATCAGAACTGAATGATTCTTGGCATTCAATGATTCTATGAGTGTCAGAGGAATCGAGGTAGATGTATCAATTCATGATGTTAGTCCAGAGTTTAAACATTTTTCAACATCTAGGGTTTCCATTAAAAAAAAGATGCATAATCATCCCATACAAAGGGAAGTACTCCAGTTATAGATACTCTAACAGCCTAGATTTATTTTTACAGCCGTGGAAGGCGCTTGAACTTTAAGGAGATTAATCAGATGCTTGTAATGATTGAGGGAGCAGCTAATGGCAAAAAAGTGACTTTGCTACATTACAAGTTTTAAAAACATTTTAAACTTGAAAACAGGATAAGAGAGTAGCGAACAAAGATATCTGGAACTACCCTAAAATCGACGAAAACCCAACTGAACGAATAGTCAGACCAAGTTAAAAGAAGCATAGGATAATTTGTTTTGTCTAATACAATCATCAGTACATTTTAAACATATCATAAATCAAGTAAAACAAGATTTCATTCATTTTCTTCACAATTCATGATAACAAAGCTCAACATAAAACTATGAGAAATACAGTATAATAAAAATAGAAACGGGTTTTCAAAAAGAGGCTGCGTCATGGAAGGTCAGAGTAATGAGGAGGACGTCCCAAATGTCTTCCAGGACCGAATTAGCATGTGTCTTTCATTTCCCATGGGCATCATAAACACTAGCTTCGCTCACAGTAATTGTTTTGCGCCGTGAAATGAGTAGTCTCAGTGGGGCTTTGAAACCAAACCAATAGATTTTTGTGAAAGTTTATTTCGATCACACCTTAAACTTATTAAAACCCTCATACTCTTCCGTGTGATCCCATCTCTCTCTCTCTCTCTCACTCTCTCTCTCTCTCTCTCTCTCTCTCTCTCTCTCTCTCTCTCTCTCTCTCTCTCTCTGTATATATATATATATATATATATATATTCTTTCTAAATGTGTATCTGTCTTGTTGTCTTTTTATATTTTATTCTATCCCTTTTTCCTTGCATCTGTGTCCATTATTTTTAACTTTTTTCTTTATATCCTCCACTCTGACTCTTTAACAAATAACACAACGCTTATAATTATTTCCCTCCTTTTGAAAGTAATTTTCAAATCCTTCGATTTCCTCTCTTATTTAGAGCTTTCAAAAAAAAGTTTTTTGGTCTTTTTTTTGGGTGGTTTTTTTTGTTTTTTTTTTAAGATTACGAGTCTGAACTGAAATTTTGCTCGTGCAACTTGTCTACCGATTTCTCTGAAATAATATGATTGAGGATAGAAAGTTTGCATTTTTGATTGATTGCCTTACAAGTCCAATTTTCTGTGAAGAATATTCCCGGGACGTCCTTACAAACAGAGGGGAAAACAAACGGAATAGTAAGTAAGGTTTAGTTTCAATAAAGCTCACCCGTAAAAAAAAATAGTGATGAGAGGCTGGGCTTAGCTGGAGTTTACTTATCTCTTTACTTATAATATATATATATATATATATATATATATATATATATATATATATATATTATTTTAAGGGAAAATTTGTGGATTCTTTAATTTAGCTCTCAATTTTATGCAATGGCGATTTTCTGAATCATTATTTAATGACATGTGCATAAATAATAACAAAAAGGCCCTGCTCTACACAGACGTTTTCATCGAATACGGTTTTTGTTTAAATTTAAATCTGAATTTCAAATTCATTTACATTTAGATGCACAATTAAAATCGAATCCGAAAATTCAAACAAGAACAGTATTTGAATCCAAAACTAGAATGTTAAAGTAAGTTCTCTTCATGTTCTAGAAAAGACGTGTTGGAAATAAAATATTAAAAGAGTTTGTTTTGCCTATCGATATTACAATGTACTCATAAAAATCATTATTTAAAAAATGATTTTAGTGTCACAAGTTTTTAGATCATTTCTTAAAAGCCTGTGGCGGAAGAAATAAACGAACATCTCAATTACAAAATGAAGCATCAACAGCTAAAAATACGAATCTAAATTGCGTGAACAGCTTCCTAATTCTTATTCTCTCGTCAAAAGCACTTTAATGTCTTGATATTGGTTCCTAGACGGGCTGCCAGTCTTTGTCTTGCGTACAAAGAGTAGTTTCATATACTACATTTCAGCATCTTATTTCAGCAGTGTGATCGTTGAAGAAAATTAATGTGACACAGTTAGAATTTCTATTTATTGAAATATTTTTTTTTTTCTGCAGTGAATGGAAACATTCGAAATTTGTTGTCTTTAGTTGATAGAATTTAGCTCGCTCAATTAAAACGGGGAAAAGGGTGGGGGGAGGGGGGGGAAGTTGTGTGTGTGTCTAAAAAAATTTAGACGCTTTTAAAATGCTGTGAATTTTCGCGTAAAGTGCATAAGAGTGCACTGTCTTCCGGCAATTGTTGGCCGCGTACTTATTTAAACCTACATGATGATTTTTTTTTTTTAATCCGTAAATAGATTTGGATTTTACAAAATTGGTTATTTATTCCTCTTTTCGTCATGTCCTAAGAAGAAAATCATTTTCCATGCTGGTGATTTTTTTTTTAAACATCTGCACTTTTATATTTCCGATTTTTTTTCCTTTACAAAAATTTAAAGAAGTAAATTGTATAGCAGCACTGACGAATGTATACTCTCTTCTGGAAGAAACCACATTTTTAAAACCCTTTTGCGTTCCGTTTACTAGACTGAAGTCACGAAGCCCAGAATCTACCCCCTCCAACAATTGTAGCAAGAGGGAGGATGAGATCAAAGCAGAATATACATGAATTGTTTATGCTCAAAATTTTATCATATATGAAGTGCAGTCTAGTGACGTGATCACAACCCAAAACAAAACAAAAAAAAAAAAAAACTACAAGTTTAGAACAAACGGAAGTAGAAAGGAACAATATCGATACGAGCCTCTCAGCTTTTTACCCTCACACACACTGACACAGTCAAACACAGCCGATCGGTTACTCACCGTTCTCTGCAATAACTGTCTGCAGCTGATCCTCAAAACATAATAAGTTATCTCCTCTTCTATTTTTCTCCCTCACATTGGCGTAACACTGATGGAAATGTATTCTTTTCATCTGATACAACCAGGCTTGCACTTGTCATTTATTTATTTATTTCGTTTTTGTTTTTTGGTGGTTTTTTTTTTTTTTTTTTTTTTTTGTAATCGTTTGATCAATCGTTTCGAAAAACGTTACATGAAAACAGTAAAACTACGTTTCACGTTTTCTTTTTAACATTAGAAATTCCTCTATTTTCCTGTAAGTTTAAATTCTTAGTTTTAGTCTATTCCCAAATGGAATATCATATTTCTTCAGTGGGACAGGCTTATGTCAGGGTCCATTAGACAAAACACTCTAAAGAGTTCTGAACAAAAGGCTTTAGTGCTCGTGTTTTCATACTTTGCGTATGTTGAAAATATGACATCCTGGTTACTACAGAAGAGTGTTCTGGTGGACAGAAATTGTAATTAAGTCGCTGCGATGGGAACTATTCCCAAGGGTCGTGTATATTTACTTAGTGTCATAAAGGTTTAACTTAGAAAAGAGCAGATGGGATATATCTTTCCTAAAGCAATAAGATCCAAAATGCAAAAAGGAATACAAATTTATTTTAAAAAATTAACTACATAGTGACAATTCTCTGAAGAAATATTGATTCTCCTTGATTAGTAATCTTTTTGATGTGTGTGTGTGTGTGTGTGCGAAATAAGTGAAATGGAAGTGTAAGAATTGACGTAAAGAACTTATTTAATTTTGAATAAGTTTTCAGTATATACAAAAAATGCTTTCAAATGATTCTTCGACTATAACTACATCTCCTAGATTGCAGTTAAGACTTTCATAAAATAATAAATGGTTTAATGCATTGTTGTCATGTGGTCCTGTTAGTTTCAATTAAGCAAATAATATTAGGACATAAATAATTAAGACCTAGTCATACTTCAGATCACTGGGGAAAAAACACTAGCAAGAATATCATGGTAAAAAATACTAATTTAGAAATTAGGTCCAATTTTATGTTAATGCTACCGAAAGATCGTTATATTTTTGTTTGTTGCTATCACAAAAAGCTTACCATAGTGAAGCCAGTCCAAATGAACCTATGTTGAGATTTTCATTCTAAAAACATCATTTGAAAATAGATAAATTCTAAGTTCTTGACTTACTCTCTTAAAGACCAATAAAAAAGAATATACCTCCACAGATTTTTATGACATTATTGCACTTCTCAGTTCTTCAGAATCTCAGAAAAAAATGTATATATAAAAAGCACAAGTAGACGTGATGTACTGGATCTGATTCTAGTTTATTACAGCATTGCTTGTGGTCACCCCTGTATCATGTGCATCATTATATTCGTTGAAAATTGTAAAAACAAAATGCATACTATATAACTTCATCGAGCGTTTTTTGTTACAAAGTAAAGAAACAATTCACATCTTTTCATTATTAAAACATGACCACCCAGTGTATCCATCTGCCATAAGTAGTCCTATCTTGCACTGCCTCTGAGATAACAACTATATTTCAAGCAGTTTCAGAAGATTGGCATTTGAAGATAAAACCATTCACAACTTTAAATATTGCATAAAAGTAAAGTACATTGTATAGATCTAGTAGTGGGAGCACTCGGTCGATCAAGCAGTTCCTCAAGAGGCTAAAGTCTTCCTCTGGCATGAAGGGGGACTCCAAAGTAATCTCACTGAGCCCAGGCTTGTGGTATGTCCTACTGGAACTAATGGCCGTTGCCTTTCTACACATTTTTGCACTTTTTGTCTATCTTATTGCTTATCCTTGCTTCCATATTTTCAGACCTCCTTTCTCTACTTGGTCTCTGAATTCTCTTTATTTATGGCTTTTTTTTTTCGCTTTTTCTTTCAGACGTTCTCCGTCCCTGCCTCATCTGTTTATCTCTTACTATCTTTTTCTGCCCTTCTCTGTCTATCTCTGGCTCTCTTTTCTCTGCTCTCTCTCTCTCTCTCTCTCTCTCTCTATCTATCTATCTATCTATCCATCTATCTATCTATCTATCTCTCTCTCTCTCTCTCTCTCTCTCTCTCTCTCTCTCTCTCTCTCTCTCTCTCTCTCTCTCTCTCTCTCTCTCTCTCTCTTTTGGCTTTTTGTATTTATCTGAATTTTTCTATTTTTCTGTCTTGGTCTTTGATTCTCTCTCTCTCTCTCTCTCTCTCTCTCTCTCTCTCTCTCTCTCTCTCTCTCTCTCTCTCTCTCTCTCTCTGTGTGTGTGTGTGTGTATGTGTGTGTGTTTCTTTCTCTCCCTATTTTCTTTTACACACAAACTTCATAGAAAAGACCATTCTGTTGGTTAAGAAACTTTGCATACCAAATGGAAAAAAAGATGTACGATTTCAGCTGAGCCACTAAGATTCAGCGGTGAAATCTGGATCTCATCTAGTCTATGATATAAGACTTTGGAAAGATCAAAAGTTTTTTCTATTGCACTTTGCGATTTATGGCTAACCTGATGTTCTATATGTACATCTATGTTTGTTTTCTCTCCAGCCATTTGCATTGCAAAAAAATAACTAGATTTTGTTTTATATAATGATACGTCGTCTCTGTATTACCGAGAAAAACGACATCTCTAAAATGTGTGAGTAGCTCTTCGTAAAGAAGATGAAGTTTTGAACAATCGTGATTAGGTGGATTAGTGGAACCAAGAAAGGCTTGTAATAGACTGGCAATGGGTTAGTTTGATCACAAGAAAGAGGGGGAGTAATCGAAGACGAAGAGGATAAAAGAAGAAGAAGAAGAAGAAGAAGAAGAAGAAGAAGAAGAAGAAGAAGAAGAAGAAGAAGAAGAAGAAGAAGAAGAAGAAGAAGAAGAAGAAGAAGAAGAAGAAGAAGAAGAAGAAGAAGAAGAAGAAGAAGAAGAAGAAGAAGAAGAAGAAGAAGAAGAAGAAGAAGAAGAAGAAGAAGAAGAAGAAGAAGAAGAAGAAGAAGAAGAAGAAGAAGAAGAAGAAGAAGAAGAAGAAGAAGAAGAAGAAGAAGAAGAAGAAGATCCCTCTAGTCATTTGCACTACATTTCTTTAAACCTGAGAAATTAATTTACTCTTTTAAAAAGATCAAATATTTGTATATTTTTTATCTCGAAATGTGACTGATACAGTATGAACATAAAAAAATCCAAAACGATTAGGTTAACCATATCATTTCACTCTCAAATTTTTTAAAGTATTTTATTTCCTTTATTGACCAATATTTTAAGTCTTTACATAATAATAATCCAAATAGTTCGGAATAAGATTACTTTGAAGTCAAATGCCTTGAGTATTCAAAGTTTGAATGTAATGTTATAAATGAGAGGTAGCTTGTCTCGCATGAGACGAAGAGCGATAGCAAGATAACAGGAAGAAATTATGATTGGCTGTAAAACCGGATATATTGAACACATGCTAGCAAGTGAAACCGACATAATGACTTATTACTCGTTTGTCCAGTAAGGGTCATCGATAAAATAGTCAAGTAGAGAGAGAGAGAGAGAGAGAGAGAGAGAGAGAGAGAGAGAGAGAGAGAGAGAGAGAGAGAGAGAGAGACTACATTGAGAAATAATCTCCAAAGCTTTTAGTTAGACTTAAACAAAGTGAAGTACTGAAGGAACGCAAAAATCCAACTAAACAAAACAGGTTACCATCGTGATTGCAAAAACGTTGTTGTTATTGTTGTTGTTGTTGTTGACCTTGTCATCCCGGTTGTTGAGGGCCATTCTAGGATCTACTTGCCACGCTTCTCCAAGTCACAAGATCCTGGGCTAGCTAGATGTTCGAAGAGAGCTGGTTGCTAGACCATTCTTTGATGTCGTCCTACCACTGACGTCTGGGCCTGCCCCTTCCTCTTCTACCATCTATTCTATCTGTGAGGACTTTTCTGCAGACTGTCATGTCTTGCAATTTGGCCAAAATATGACAATTTGTGTGTTCTTATTTGAAGTCGCAGTCCTCTCTCAACACCAAGTCTTCTCAAAACTTCCTCATTTGTCACTCTATCTTTGCTAACTCTTGCCAAGCGTTTGAATATCCACATCTCTAGGACTTTAAGTTTCTTGGTTGATTCTACATAGAGAGTCCATGTTTCGTCGCCGTAGAGGAGTATTGGATTTACATAGAGGTTGATGGCTCTAGTAAAAATGTGCCATGATATAAATCCGCTCGATCCTCCGTCTGGTGTGAACAGAAAAGATTTTGAAGCTCAGAGTTAAAAATAACGATTTTATAGTGGTATCACTTAACCTTTTGCTTAAGCTGACAACTACAACGAATTAAATATGATGTAAAGGTTGGAACCTGTTGCCTCCAGATTTATTAGAACCAAAATATGATTATATTCAGATGTATGTACTCTATGAGTTGTAATTGATAATTTGGTTCCGAGATGAGACATAAAAAATCATTTAAACTTTTTAACAAAAAAAAAAAAAAAAACAAGAAAAAAATAGATACTCGATTCATTGACGTCTTTGTTGTGCAGTGGATTATCAATCTGTAGCTAGCGTTATCCAGCCATCTTGTTGCTGGCCGTGTTTAGGGCCTGACCTGAGAGACAATGTGAGCTCCGAACTCATTTAAATTCATTACTCTTAACACGCGGAATTTTTAGCTTTAGTTGCGCTAATCCTCCTGTAATGGAAGAGGATTGGCAGGTCGAGATTCCTGAAACACATAAAAAAAAACATCTTTGTACTTACGTGTACGTGGGTACCTGTTACAGAAAAAATGGAGGGGGAGAGAAGGGGAGGGGATCCATTTTATTTAAGGTTCTAGAATTTGAAGCGAATAACCAAGCATAACTCGATTGATCTAAGCTGAATTGAAGTCGCTTATCTTGCATAATAAATTGTATTGCTTTATGACGGAACCATCTGTTAAGGTAGAGAATATAGATGAAGATAATTTTTAGAATTTCCTGCACCTTAGAAAGTGAAATGCGAATATCTGTCTTAAAATGGTTAATTATAGGTTCCCAAAATAAATCCGATAAATAGCATTATTTTTATATTATATAGGATGTATAATTATAATTATCAAACCAAGAAATTAACATCAATGTTATTTCTTTAGAATAAATATGTGAGCAATTTTTTTTAGATAGTATAAAATATTTTTTTTCTAAATTACGATAGGGAATGTAATTGGCAGAAAAGAAAAACAAGAATGTTGCCAGTCTTTTATATACATTCAAAAGTGTATTAACGCTGCAGTGTGAAACAACTTTTCATTAGCACATTAAATAAGTTTTTTATTATCAAAGACAGACCAATATTTGGTTTGAATGTGGATAAATATTTTTCTTTCCCCACCAGAACCAGAAATTACATAATGTAAAATCAAAAGATGGTGCTTTTACGCCAGCGCATTTATTTTCTTTATTCTAACTGAACTACCAAAAACCATGAAGTAGCGCATTTTTCCCGTTGTTTTTGAAAAAGTCCAGCAATGGCATTTCCATATCAAATTTTATGTCTAGATGAAAACATAGTTTGAAAAAGTTATGAGTGCCTTTTCCCTATCAAGTGATGAAATATTTTCCTTGCAACATGGCGGCGAACCTTCTTTGTAGAAATTACAAAACGTAACGTGAAATAAAACGTGACACTCTAAATCCTCCACTTTGATCTTTTTGCTGTGCTGGGTTTCCAATTACGGTACTTTTTTTTCTAGTTTCTTTCTCACGACAAAAATGGGTTTAACTTAAATTATGATTATTGATTGCTCTTAAATTGTTTCATCGGCTGACACCCTGGTTTCAGAAACTGCCGCTCTGGTTTTTTTAACAATTAATCTACGGAAATTAAATTGATCACGTGTGAGAAGAAACTCTGTTTTATATAACTTTAATCTTAAAATGAGCAATGCGGGGTTTCGCGGATTTTTTTTCTTTTATTTTTTTTCCGGGTGGAAAAGGGGGGGGGTGTGTTCTAGGCACGTGATATCTGCCTAAGTTGTTTCCTATTAAAATGTCAACAGGAAATGGTTAATCGATTACAGGCTGCTATGTATTTGGTTAATGCTGACTATTTTTGTCCCCTTAATCTTAACCAAATGTTCTTAAACACCAATCTTTATAAATCAATATTAAAGGAACTCCATTTAATTATTTTCAGACAATCTTAATTTTTTTTTGTCTGTATTGCTCTCATTTGCAATCGAAAATCTTTAGAAGCTGCGAACAGCATATCATCACTAAAAACTTTTTTTCTTCATGTCTTGAAGCTTATTTCCTGAACTTGGCGCTTGTTGTTTTGTTCAGCTCGATCGATTGTCTCACTGTTTTCAACATACGAAAATTCTTGGAGTTAAACAAATTTTAGTGAAAAAAAAAGAGAGGTATAAAGTTCGCAAACTTGAAACTATTTCCTTCAACAAACAGTAGTTGAAACGTTGGTTAATTGCTGGAAAAGTCTCGAGCCTTACTAAGTAGTTTTAGTGAAGTCTAATATCGCTGTTATGATAGAGCAGAGTTTTCTTTTTAAATAAGGACATTAATTCGTTGTTAGACGATGGTTCGACAAGGATTATTGGGGAAAATATAAGCAAAATATTTCTTGATTTCAGTCTTCACTGCTACAGTATTTTTATCTACGCCATCTTGTAACTTGCAACTTTCTACAAATGTTTTTGTTTTGTTTTTATTTTCCATGCGCTTCTGAAAATTTAGCTTCTCTCTTATTCTTTTCACTATGATAGAAATAAAAGCGTTACCTTAGTACTTATATAGAGTAACTCTTAAACATGGTTTCTTTTAAATAAAAAAAAAAGGTTGAAAAAATCACAATAGAACTTAATGAAGTGGAATTTTAAGATTTTTCCGAGAATATTGTAATGAAAAGGTTGACACGGAACGGGATCAATGAGGCCATATTTTTTTAGTGTGAAAGCTACGAATATCAGAGATACCTCATCAGCTGACTGTAAAACACATGTAAACTTGCATCCAACTGCTTATTTTCCCATCTTTTTTATCATTGATAATAAGAAAAAAAAATTCCAGTTAACGAATCCGGCTGCATGGAGCGCCCATGGGGCGTTCTTTGTTGTTTCGACCCCTATACCATCGGTGACAAAATTTAGGCCTCATCTTTCCAGCTACGCTCTGTCAGACGGGGACCTGTTTGACATCTAGAAAAAAGCCTCAGATTACCTTGCTGTGGATGAACTATATCAAATACACAAACAAATTGCATTTTGATTGAAGTTTACGAGATTTTTGAACTGTGCATCGGCTCAACAAAAATAATTTGCTAATGTGCGTCAAGTTAATTCAAGGAGGTTACAAATATAAATTTTACAATGTTAGTCATTAGGGTTTTCTTTGCAGTCGACGCTCATTAGGAGCAGAATAAAGGAATGACAGTTTTCCTAAATAAGGAAGAAAACTTTTCAAGAAATTGGAAGCTAATTTTACAAGTAGTGCCATTTATTTTTTTACTTTGTTTATAAATATAGGAGGAACAACAACGAGTGCAATTACCATTTTTTTTCCACAGAAATGAACAATAACAGTTACAAGTATTTATGTGGAAAAAAATGTTATCGCAGTAGTTGTTCCCTCTGAAATACTTTTTTTTTTATTTGTAAATTGTGTAAAGAATTGAAGTGGAGTTTCCGAATATCGCAAAAAGTCTCAAGAACTTGAGTCTAAATTCAATCATAATCCCAGGCTACCAGACCCACGCTTGCGGTAAGAGCTCTTCTGCGCTCCTACGAGCATTCCTGTTTTCTAATCACTACATGACTTGCTCAGGTACACGGATAGCTTGAAACGTGGCATCCTACTGTGTTCGCACGACTTAATGAATTATAGAGTATGATCAGTTACAAATAGAGAGTTGTTTTCTAACAGCATACGACCACGCAGGTAAAGCCCCGTTGTGTCGCTCTACCAACGCATGGTCAGATGTTATCACGTTGTATTTTATTTATAGATGTTTAAGAGCAGTTCTATTGACAAGTCGTATAAAGGGTATGTAACAGGCCAGATGACATAGATTACTAATCTGCATTTAATTTTTCTTATCACTTATTTTTTTTTTTAGATCTCATTATACTACTCTTCCTTCTCCTCCTCCTCACACTTCTAGACTACAAGTAGTACTACATGCAGTGCTTCAACTCGTAGCACTACTTCTATTACCCATTCTGCTACAAGTACTACTACTACTGCTATTACTACTACTACTACTACTACTACTACTACTACTACTACTACTACTACTACTACTACTACTACTACTACTACTACTACTACTACTACTACTACTACTACAACTATTACTGCTGCTGCTACAACTACTCCTGATGCTGCTGCTACAATTACTACTACTGCTGCTACTAGTACTACTACTACTACTACTACTACTACTACTACTACTACTACTACTACTACTACTACTACTACTACTACTACTACTACTACTACTCATACTGCTACAATAAATGAATCATACAAACCCTTTTGTTTTTATTAAAATTCATGCAATTCAATATATATTATTATCACCGGGCACTGAAAATCATAACAGATAGAACATGCCATTGTTTTTATAGACTTTGAAAGCATTTTTTTTTTTTTTTTTTTTGGGGGGGGGGGGTAAAAAATTTTTTGACATTCTTTTGGTTTGTGCTGTGCTGTTGAAGATTTCTTTTTGTTACTTTCGAGTTAATTACACGTTTTACTAGTTGGTTATGAACAACAAAAACAGAAACTAATGATGGCTACTGCAGTAGAGGATCAGGTGCAGCCCTTATGCAATGGGAGGATAGGAATGAAAATAATTACCAGAAACTCTTTATTGCATAAATCAGACCTAATCGATTACTTCGTTTTGTGAAATCTCTTTAAGTTACCGCGAGTCAGTTCCGCTCTGCACTCTAATGAAGAACAATTAGGACCTTCAGAAAGTGGCCATCTTTGGTATCCGACGAGACCGGATGTTGCCTGCTAATCAAAGGTTCAGAGGTAAGCTTCGATGCAAAGCAGTTAACATCATTAGCAGAAGTGGGGTAATTGTTTGAAGGAAAAAAAAGATCGATGTGGAGAATGCATGTTAACTGATAAGCAGGGAATCTTTGTTTTAATTTTGAGTCGCATAATGGTAGTAGTCTTTCCCAAGTCTCCAATATATTGTTGCACATTAGTATTTTAAATAATTTTTCATACTGTCATATTCATTTAATGTGAAGCTTTTCCTAACATAACAGCTTTTTCGATTTCTGATTTCCCGAACATTTAATGCATATGGAAAAACCTTTTAACCAGCCGTCCTATCTTTTAAATCGGGACATGGAGCATTGTGTTAGATGAAGTTAGCGTATGTGTTAATTAACAAATAATTATATATATATATATATATATATATATATATATATATATATAATTTTTTTCCCCTGAGAGTTCCTTAAGGCCGTGAATACGGTAACATTATGTGTGTAACTATTTCTTGTAAACTCCAAGCTAATGAAATTTTTTATCTCTGTTTTTGGTCCATGGGTACAACGTTCACTACTTATCGAATATGAAGGCGTGCAAACACTGCAAATGTGTGTTTCACAACAACTGCATTTGACAGTTTTCATTCAAAATATGTTTTGTGACTGCATTTTCTCTCTCTCTCTCTCTCTCTCTCTATATATATATATATATATATATATATATATATATATATATATATATATATATATATCAATCACTTCAACTCTAAAATCTGAGTAAGATCGTCTTCATTCTATTTGACAGCAAATTTTTAATTTTTTCTCGTCCACATTTTCCCACTTTAGATTAAGTTTACCAGCAATTTTAGAATTGCCTGACTTCTGGATTTCCAGCAATTGCCGGAAAAGTGGCATGTCAGTATAAATATAACATATAGAAGTTGGCCAAACAATACTGAGTTAGCAAAATGAGCTCAGCTCAAAAGCAAGGCACCAAAAGCTTTGATCAAAAAGGAGGGGTTAATAAAGAACCCCTTACAAATTGAAGGCAATTACATGTGCAGTGGATATATAACAACACCTTGAATAGCAACAACCATTGCTATAACGACACATCTGAAATCCCCATTTTTTTCCCTTTATTTAAGTCATTCAATTTATTTCTACAATAACAAGTATATATATTTAATAATGACGACTAGATCTGAGGGTACAAAGGAAAGAAAGCTTCAAAAATTTTATAGGAAAGCAATCTCCAGCATTTTGTCTTGCCTGCATTGCTACCGTAAAAACAAACAAGCAATGCAGACTTACGTGCCTTTTCTCCACACAGTTCCCTCCTGTTAAGCGTAATCTAGGCCTAGTATCAGTATCACCAGAACTCTGGTATAACAGAGCAAAGATTTTTGAAAACCACTTATCTCCCATTCATCACAATAAATTCTTCTTTATTCTCTTTTGCGGGAATAATGGCAACACTTGCTATGATGATACTTTATGAGAAAATCAAAACATGTCATTATTCTACAGTTACACTGTAGTAGCCTCACAAAATAATGCTGTTTATAAATTATAAAATCTTATCTAAAACATTTGAAACAAGTTAATTTTACAATCCGATCTTACATGTGTGACAAAGAAAAAATTGATTGATTTTTTTTTCTTTCAATGGCAACAAAACTGATTCAAATTGACACACAACAAAAATAGTTTCTCACACACGCTATCAAGAAAATGTAACTAAGATAAATAAGAAATAGAAAAATACAAAACTAACTCGAATCAAAACACAAGATATTTCTTTGAGCAGCAAAAACATAACATAATTTCTGAAATAAATAATGATTTCCAATTATTTAGGTAATAAAATAATTAATAAAACCAATTTAAGGACAGAGGCGGAGGATGGAGATAAAGAATAATGCCACAAGCCTAAAAATTTAGAGGAACCAAGTTATGAACAAGAATACAATTAAGTGAGCCCACAATCCATTAGTGAAGTCATAGTTATGGAAAGTCAGTCCCAAATATAAAAATGATCAATGGCAAAAGCAAGGTAAAAATTAGAAATTATCCAACAGTTCCATAGCCTTTAAAACTAATGAACTAAAAAAAGTTGATGAAAAAAACAAGGGAGATTATTATGTGGTAACTTGGTTTTGGTTGGTTACTTCCCCTGTAGTACACTAGCAAAAATGTGCCTTGGTAACATTAAACTTATGAAAACCTACAATTATGGGAGTTCAGGTAAGTTGCTTATAAATTTTCTTAGGTTTTATTTCATAAAAGACATAAGATGAATTTGTGATGGAACATAAAAATTTCTTGACAAATTCACAATGCTGTAAAATCATTCTTAACAAGAAGCATGTGACATTTAACCCCACTAACACAAGGATCAGTCTTTTGAGTTGTATCGTCCTTTTAAGTTCTTTAAATGCTGCGGTTACTGAAGCTGTTAGCTTTGACAAAGTCTTCGTCTCAGATTTATATACCCTGGGAGTTTTCCCATGAATTTGTTCTTTGGTGGAGAGGGGTTGAGGGCTTCAAGCAGAGCTAAAATGAAGAAGACACTGAACACTCTGTCAAAACTGTGAGTCTCTGAAAAATAAAGATTGGATCATCAAAATTTATGTTTTAAGTTTTGAATTTTATCTTTTATTTATTTTGCAAATTACAATAATAAATTAATTATCACACACATATTTATGATAATAGGAATGACACCAACAGCATCTACCACAAGATAACAATAATAATTATATTTATAGTGATGTCAATAATTATCGAATAGAAACTATCAGACCTGCCACTCTCCAGGGAAAGAAAATCTGAGTGACTCACTTTATTTTTGCCTTGTACAGCATACAATACAAAACACATAATGAGGTCTTTGATGAATGTTCATTTATCAGTTTAGCTCTGAATTCTGATAAAGGCAAGATTTCTTAGCTTGTGAAAAATTCCAAACAATCTTAAGATTTTTTTCTCCAGACCTCTTTCAGCTTAAATCAAGTACTTAATGCCTTACAATACTTTTAAGTGATTCAATCAATTGGGTGGCATTGGCATTATGCATCATTTGATGAATTCACAAAGAGCAGAACTGCCAACCTTGCTCATGTGGGAAGTGTACAACACAACTTCAAAAGGTTTATTTTTATATGAAAAGGAGTAAATGTACTCCTTAATGAAAGGTTAAAAAATGACAGACTTAATACTATATTTCTGATTTTAGATAATTTTTCTTCTATATGATGTATACCCTTTACTCACACTTGACTTTGAAAAATTAAAAATCTTATGAATTTTGATAGATCCAGCTTTTGAAAACTTAACCAAATATTTCATAAGGAACAAATTGACAATTTGCTGGAAAGTTGTTATATTTTATTTTATTAATAATCTAGAGAGCGTAATCCACTCTATTTTTCAATCACTTCATTAAAGTAAGGTCAATTTAAGTTCAAATTACACTACCGCAGTAAGATTGTTAAGCATGATTAAGGTGTAACTTAGAATAGAACAAGAAAAAGATAGCAAGCTTGCAACTGACATAGTAAAAGGATTGCCGATTTGAAATTAGTGGGAAAAGAACAAATGTTCGAAGCTAATAATTTAGAGGGGATGGCAAAGAAGCTGACTTAAAAGGGTTCTCCCTGAAAGACCACAACTCTTGGGAAAACAAGAAGAAATGCAAGAACCACCTGAAGAAATAAAATGATGTAAAATTATATTCAGCTGAACAAAAATCTTTTTATAAAGTACAAAATATGAACCCTTCCACTACGAGAAAACTTGTTTCACCATATAGGTATATATATATATATATATATATATATATATATATATATATATATATATATATATATATATATATATATATATATATATGACTCAATGATCCCCAGCAATCATGAGTCAACGTGTGCAAGAGTGGGAGCGGAAACGCTTGGGAAATCCCTGACGTCTAAACCAAATGAATGAGCTCAGTTACTCATTAGATACGTCAGTAGGAGGATCGTACCCACCTGAAGACAATGCCAGAATTGGTCCCAAGTCCCCATCCTTCCATATGAGTCACCAATAACGCCCGCAATTAAATCGTGCATCATACACTAATTTTAGAGTGGAGTCCAACACGTAGTAGGCCCTCCTTAATTTACATACAAAGGAGTATCTCTCAAACTAACTTTACACTCTACCATCTAACGAACGACCGTCAGTTTGACCAACATCCAGAGGCAGTCGGTGCTGGAGGTATGTCCAAATATGTAATGTAGCATACTTAGTGATTTAGATCTGGTAGCATCTTTTTATTTAGATAATTCATTGCATATATCAATAGGATGCTAAACCAAACTCTGGAGGAGATCATCCGACATTTATGCGAACTATTGGCTTTAATGTATTTGATTAAAAGTCTATAAGAGTATTCCGTTATAGTTTGATTGTTAGTAAAATAGTCGATGAAGTTCTGACTTTGAGGTTATGCGTTTTATATCGTTTTGCTCATTCTCGTGTCTTGAGGTGCCCTGGAAACTGATATTAGATCGAGAGGTAGAATGAGACAGAGTTTCATTCTTAAAACGGTAAAGCGCTGTATTTTGTATATAGAATACAGGCGTTAGATGGATAGATGGATAGATAGATAGAGAGAGAGAGAAAGAGAGAGAGAGAGAGAGAGAGAGAGAGAGAGAGAGAGAGAGAGAGAGAGAGAAACAAGTAAGAGACGAGAAATAGTATATTCACTAACCTACTTACCAATTTACGTCCGTCTGTTTATCAGTGTATAATTCCGTACATTAATGGAGGAATGGGTCCTGTTATGTTGTATTAATATTACCCATTATGTTCCAGGTAGTAATTTGTTTCACTGAATCGTATTGCATTTTTAAACATCACGAAGATAGTACAACTATGTCGCAACTGATTTCATTATCATGTGAATATGTTAAGATACATTGCTTATGTCTGTGTTAAATGTTTATCTCAGGAGCCTTCCGGAGCCTTCCTGGGCCTTCTTGAGCCTTCCTGAGCCTTCCTGAGCATTTGCCTTAAATAAATGAATGAATAAAGCTATAGACACTGCCTCCTGCCTTCATTCCATGAGAGATGAGAAGATAGAGAGTGAAAAAACACTTAACCATCCGTAATAAGAACCCTAAGCTCTCTTGCTGAGCATTGAAAGCCACCGGGCCATCCCCGCCCCTTCCACAAGAGCTTTCATATATTTCAGAACAAAAATTCTAAAAAAAAAAAAAATTGCATTCAGTAAAGAGCATGCGATTTCAGATGAAGAGTGATTTTGAGTGATAAATTATGCTAGGTGCAAGACTGTCATCACTTTTGTCATGTATATTGGTAAATTAGTAAGAGGGAGAGGCAGGGAGGAGAGGGCACTGCGTCAATTGTGTTGGGCGGGAACAAACATTAGGATAAGTCATGTGAAATGGTTGAAAGGAGAAAAAGGGACAATTTCGTATCTCCTGAAAGCAAAAATATATAAAAAGAAACATAGTAGTGCCTGAGAAAGATGCATCACCCTGGCCACCTGTGATACTTTGATATGCCACTGACTTGAGATCAATAAATCTTTTTTTATATATTTTCACTTGCTCAAGACTAAGCAGTGGGGATAACCAAACTAGCAAATTAGTGTTTTTCAGAATATGTTCAAGATTCGATAACTGTAAGAATAAAAAATAAGAGAACCATCAATGATGGGGTTTGCTGCATGACCAAAAAAAAATTTAAACCCCCCCCCCCCCCCCCCCCCCCAAAAAAAAAAAAAAAAAAAGATCAAACATCAGTAGACAGGTTGGTACACCCAGTCTAGACATAAGCAACTTAAGCCAGAAAGTAAACACAGATAGTTTTAAAGAAACCTAGAAGAAAAAAAAACTTTGTACAAAAAGCTAATAAAAGTGTAAGGAACTATCTCCAGACAATCTTAAGAAAACAATGTAAAAGTTTGAAAAGTATTCACCTTTTGAAAAAACTCAACCAATGCATGATTGAAAAGTTCCCAAATAGCATAAAAAATTTATTTTCACAAGAAGGTTACAGATTATATTTGCTCTCAGAATTGACCCCTATGCAACTCAATATTCTTTCCCTAACTTTCTAGAGATTCATACAAACTTTATCAATCTTAAAAACAATAGAGAATGTCTTTATAAATAAAAAAAAATGTTTGAAAAATAAAGCTTAGAAAAAGTTAAATGTCAGAAGGGGAAAATTTTTTTTCTTCCCTTGTAATACTATATTAAATAGAAAACTGCAGCTTGTCTAACATGGTCATTATGGAGGAAAATGAGAAGGGGGGAGGAGGGGAGAGAATATGAAAAAAAAAGTTTTAAAGAAGTATGGATGGATTCGGAACTATGTTATTTGGGTCAATACCATCCGCAAAAGCATTACATTGATAAAAATGGTCGTGGGAAAAAGGCCTACATGTCTCCTGGCAGTGCCTGTGCACTCTTGTGAAGCAAGTGTTACACTGGATAGTCCAGTCCTCTGGATGAAGATCCGTTCCAAACGGATACGAAAACAAACGACATACATTACATCGATGAAACAACGCACAAACCCTGTTATTTATCCCAAACATGGCAACATCGTACTACCTTCGGCGAGTGTCTGTAGTAAAACCTCACTCTCTCATAGCTCTAGCGACATAGTTATCGAGGAAGGAAGAGACAGCAGGAGGAAGGAACTCACGTCATGTGTCGAGAGGGGTCTCGTTAACCTGGCGGAGGATATCCTCCACATCAGCTGCCAATGACACATCAGTGTCCTGGAGTGTCCTGTATCAGGATGAAGTCACTGGGATCCAGCTGATCGAACGAATCCGGCAGATCTGGAGGATCTGGGAGAGGACCTCTTGGAAAACCAAACCGTCGGTTTTCGTACTGTTTCCTCCTCTCCCTCTGGCTGAGCTCGGCCAGACGCCTTTCCTCAGCAGCCCTCCGGGCCTCGACGGCCTCCTGACGCCTGGCTGTTGCCCGACTTCTTGTCGTCGGATCTGGAAACAAAAAACAAAGAAAAAAAAAAGGTATTAAATAGATGCAAGTTAAAGTAAAATGACAATCAAACTCTTGTAGAACATGTACATGGTAAAACATGCTGAGAACTTGTGAAGTGTGTTTTGTTTCAAATACTTTGCTAATAAATTGATACAATGTCATAACCCCCAAATGATGTCTTCCTTATTTCTTTCTAATTTTAGTAATGTTTTATAAATTTAAATTTAGCCAACTAAAAGGATTTTTCAAATTTCTGCATTTGATTTGCACAGATTTTTTTTCTGCATGGAAATCAAATATTTAAATGAATTTCTTAAGAATCAGACTGACTTGTACAGGATCAACACAAAGTCTGAATATTCAGTCTTGACAGAAAATAGGGAACATAAAAGATAAAGTAAAAAACTGATTATAGATAAGTGAATGCTGGTCTTTAGCAGCCATCTATAACTTCTACATAATTTTATTCTCTTACTCTCAATAGAAATATGAATTTGGAGAAATACCCTGATAAAAGGCAATCTGCATAAAGTCATTTTGCATTGAAAATTTGATTTGATAAGTTTATGGCAAGTTATATCAGTAACTTAACAGTTTGGATGAGTTTGTTTAAATGGTTCTTTAATATTATTACGAGCAATGTTGTGACTTTACAGATGTCATACATGAAAATCTCAACAGTTCATTGTTTAGCCCAGGAAAAATGCTTAAAACAAAAATGATAGGCTAGGTCTAGGAAATAAAATCAGCAAAGTGATGACTTTAAAAAAAACACCAAGTTGATACTAAAATGGAATTGCTACAACTTTCATTTGGAATGCTAACTACCTATTGTCGACAAGTGAACAGTTTAATTCATTTCTATGGTTCAATACCAAGGGCGAAGTGTACAATTTTTAAACTATGAAAATTCAAATCAAGGGCTAAGACACTATTGAATGAAAAGAATAAAAGCGATGGAAGATGTTGTGAGGGCACAGAAGAAAAATAGATTGAAAGAGAAAAGGAGAGAGAAAGGGGAGAGAGAGAGAGAGAGAGAGAGAGAGAGAGAGAGAGAGAGAGAGAGAGAGAGAGAGAGAGAGAGAGAGAGAGAGAGAGAGAGAGAGAGAGAAAGAAAGAGACAGACAGACAGACAGAGACATAGATTGCATAATGGAGACATGAAAAATAACATATCAAAATCTAAGAAAGGAAAAAGCTCACCATGTTCAAGTCTAGGTTTGGTATCCCTGATCTCTCATACGATCTACGCCCACCCTCATCTTAAACATTGAGATAGCGATTTATTTCGATTTATTTATATGCTTCTATTGAATGGTTGATGAATAATTAGTCAATTGCTTTAATTTTCTTGTAGTTATTTTTCCTTTTCATTGTATCGTTCAATAAGCTCACATGGAAAACCTACAATTTGTTCAAGCTCAAGTGACCCTCGAGTTCTTCATATTTTCTCACTATAAGTTGTGAATTGTCTTTTTTTCTCCGGAATATTTTGTTTTTCTGTTGGAGTAAGTCTGTGAACGTGGCTGGAAAAACGAGGGCAAGGCATCACAAGAAAGGTACAGTTATGGAGGAAATGAAATAAAACATAGTTCTTAAGTGTGTTTTGGTATGATAAAAAAGTGCAATCAATAAAACCAGTCTTATCATCTCTATGTCTGTCTGTCTGTCTGTTTGTCTGTCTGTCTGTCTCTCTCTCTCTCCCTCTCTATCTATCTATCTATCTATCTATCTATCTATCTATTTATCTGTCTGTCTGTCTACCTATTCATTTATCTTTATATCTATCCGCCTTTCTGTCTATTTATCTATCTGTCTAACTATGTATGTGTGTATCTATCTATTTATCTCTCCACAAGTGACTGTGGGTTTTTTTTGTTTTTTTTGTTGCTGCTGTTGTTTTTGTTGTTACGATATTACTGTTGCTGCTGCTGCTGTCGTCGTCGTCGTCGTTGTTGTTGTTGTTGTGGTTGTTGTTGCCGTACTTTTTACTAGTTGCAATTCAAGCGATTAAATGTCAGCTTCCTTTTTTCCCCCTTAATCTCCTTTACCTTGGCTTAGTTTTTCCTCGTCTGGTAAATTTCAGTTTAAGTTTGCCCTTTATCTTTACGCTTTTGCAGATCTTTTCGGCGTTGTACTTTGAGATTCTTTAACATATTTTTTTTTTCAGGCGCGGGTCCGATTAAACTCATTATATTCCGTGATATCTTTCCCTGACTCGAATAGGCAAACTTGAATTCTGTCTTTGAACAATTTCAGCTAAAGATGCGTCATAATTACCCTCATTGATTTTTCGATTTACTTATATGCAGTTTTTTCCTTGTGTTAACAAATTCTCTTTATTACATGAAAGCTCCAAGCGGTTTCATTGATATTTTCTATTTTTGTCTCGGCTATTCGACTTTAGTTGCAGTGGTACAAAAAAAGTATTAGGCCTATTTTACTACTCGTAGGCGGCATCTCTGTTTTAACCAATCATTGCGCCTCAAATCAGACACACCTCAGGTCAAGGTCGTAACTATCGCTAGTAACGATCGCATTTATAAAGTTTCCTGCCGAGGCGCATACAAGAAATATTGGCTAGCACGTACTTGACAAGTACATGTACACACCTGACCGATAAAATCTACAGAGCAGACTTGCCCTGAAACAAATGACTGAGTTGCGAGACGAGGGCTGAATACATTGCATGATTTATGATTGGGTTTCGATAATCTATTCAAGATTAATTGATAATTATTATAGATTATTTGTCTCTCAATAGAAATGCTTTTTGGAGTATAAAATTGTATAAAATCTCTCTCTCTCTCTCTCTCTCTCTCTCTCTCTCTCTCTCTCTCTCTATCTATCTATCTATCTATCTATCTATCTATCTATCTCCCTCCCCCCCCCAATCCCTCTCTCTCGCTACCTGCCTACCTACATATCTAGCCTTTACTTTCTACTTCACTCGCTCTCTATATATTTCTCTCGCTCACTTCTCCTTTTCATCACTCATCCTTTCTTTTTCTTTCCATCTCTTTCTTCCCTCCCCCTCTCTTTCTCTCGCTCTCTCTCCTCCTCTCTCTCTCTCTCTCTATCTATCTATCTCTCTTCCTCTCTCAGTTTCTTTGCAAGTAAGAGCGACATGGCAATAAGTACCGAGTAGGGTCGTGAGAAATCAGTTGTGAACCAAAGTTAGTTTACCGAGGGCAAAGTTAAACTTTCGAAACTTACAGAGTAATAATAAGATGGATAGGGCACAGTGAAGGATATCAGTATTTATTTATTTTATTATGAAAAGAAGAGAGGGAGAATGAAAATGGGGAGGGAGAAAAAGATTACTTTGGTCATACTATTTTGAGTATTACCCTTAGATGTTAACTTACATAATACGGCCTCTTAGATGAAGAACATAGCGCATCAACATATTCACAGAACATATTGTTTTACCAAGTTTTCTTCATTCTTATCCTTCCAAGTTTGTTTTTTTTTTTTAATAGAACATAAATTCAATTCAGTAATTGTTTGTATTCTTTGTGCTTTTCTAAGCATTTTTTTTTCAATGTATCGACGGCGCATCAGGTTTTGACAATGTTGGTTTTCTTTATTCTGATCAATTTTCGCATCAGAGCATGCAGCGAACAAAAATAGTAGCAATAATAACAATTTTCAGACGAAGTTTAAATCATTTTGAAGGCAGCAGAACACACGTCGTCATGAATTCGGAGCTGCAACTTTAAGGCTTCACAAGTTTATTTATAATAGACTAATGTTAAGGTTGCATCCAATCCATCTTTTTTGCACGCTCCTTATTTTTCTTGTCAGCGCGACGCTCATTGGTTAAATTCCAGAATAGAAATTCTTACCCAGAGAAGCAAACTTGTTAGATTTGCACGCACAATATTATTCTTCGATTTGATTATTCGGAATTATTTAGTTTATCTTCCAATGCCTTTGGTATAAACTTACATTATTAGATAAGATCTGGAAAAAAATATTCGGGCTTGCAGATCTTGTGAGTATTCTGTTCAATTGAGGGGAGTTCGATTTTAAGGCTATTGATAACAAGACCGGTGTATAAACTGTTTTAGCAGATTTTTGCGTTGCACCGACTTGTTTTGTTGACATTGTTCGGGTGTCACACACACATCTTATTTCATGTGCAATATGTAAAGACATTGAATCTCAACGTTGTTTAGTTTCTTGAGATCTAAACTGAGCTCTCCTCAGAATTATTTAAAAGTTCCACATTACATTTAAGTGAAAGATTTTATGATGGATCTAGATCTAGATTCTAGATCTAATCTAGGCTAAATCTAGATTAGATTTTAGACGGAAACGTTATTAGCTAGAATAATCTAGATCTAGGTCTAGAATGCTAGATTCTATATCTAATCTAGTTCTTGATCCAAATCTAGAGGATCTAGATCTAGAATTTAAATCTGTGTTCTAATAAACTTTAGAGAGTCTACTTTTTTAAAGAATCCCATTAAGATTAATGGTATCAGGTTGCGACAAATATTGCCTTCAAATTCGTCTTCAGAAAAAGAAAATACATCACAAAATCATATTTAATACATTAAAGTTGTGGAACCAATGGTTAAAAAAGTTATTTTAAAAAAATCATAATGATTACTCATAACAGGTTAAAAATGCCTCTCAGGGATTGCGGAAAAGAGATCAAGATGTAGGATCCATATCTAGCGTAAGACTCCAAAGGCAAAACATTGCAAGTTAATAATTTTTTCAAAACCATGAGGCCTAATTTGAGACTGATAAAACCCAAGTTCAAGTTTTATTGTTCACTGCATAGAAAACATTCTATGCAGAGAACAAAAGAACTCAATTAAATCATGACTGAATAGAAAGAGTTATTTTAAAAGAAATGAAGAGGCTGAGACTATAGATCTAGATAGGACTATCATGTATGAGAAATGATTATGATTTTATTGATTATGTCTAAAAATAAAATTTCTTTTAAAAAGATAAGTACTTTAACTTTCCTCCTCATTTATTAGCTCATAATATTTATAAAACAAGACAACTACTGAAAAGAAAAGCCACTTTTGATTTTATTTAATTCTCAGGTTATCCAAACCATAGTAACAAACAAAGGGTAATTAATTTTCAACCATATTTTGCAAGTGTTTGTTTAGACAGTTACTTTCTTCAGTTAAATATTCAGGATTTTAAAAATTGCATTTGTAAAATTTTTTTTTTTAATTTTAGGAGCAATTACATTAAAATTTAAGATAGGTAAAGCTTTAAACATTATAAAAAAATTAAATAATGTGCCCAGCTTTACAAAGAACAGGGGAAGGAATCCTCAAAATTAGTCTTTACATGTGTGAAACAAGGTTTAAAAAGAGACAGGCACACCACAGGCACACAGTGGTGTGCCTGTCTCTTTTTAAACCTTGTTTCACACTATTTACAGACACACACGCGTCCTTTTTGGATCCTTTATAATTACCAAGTTGTCCTCCAAGTGTGGTGTTTTTGCTTTTCTATTTGGATTCTTTACATTTGTGACAGAGATCCAGAAAGAAAGTATGTGTGTGTGTGTTTATATGCCAGATAAGATATTGAAAACAATCAGATTGTAAAATTTGATTGCTGAAATAATGAATATAGAACGAAAAGTGTTCTGTCCAAACAAAGTAATTGTTTCAATAATATAATTCATGAGCCAAAGAAATCACACAAAAAATAATCTCAAAAGTCTTGCCTTGCAGTATAAAAGCAAGAGAGAATGAGAGAGAGAGAGAGAGAGAGAGAGAGAGAGAGAGAGAGAGAGAGAGAGAGAGAGAGAGAGAGAGAGTGAAGAAGACACAGCCATGAAGAAAAACAAGGGTAAATGTTGTGTACACGGATGATAAAAAGGAATAGAGATTATTATCAGAAGAGAATGTAAATATGAAAGTATATATATTTATACCCCTCTCTGGTAAATTTAAAACTGTAATGTAAACCATATTTGTTTGACATTGTTTTGATGCATTTGGAGTTGGCACATACTTAAAGACAATAACTCCAAAATCAAGTAACAGACTAGTGCCTAATTGCAGCAATAACTAGACATGTTATATATAATTATTCAATTAAAGATAGGAGCAACTGTGTCTGTCTGTGGTGTGGACAAAAATTTGTTTATAAATGAACATGCTCCTTTTTCCATATTGATTATGAAAAGCTAATATTTTTATTTTCGGCTTCTGCAGAGTTCTTTAGTTTCAGAGGCACGTTCATTTTTAGGGAAAAAAAAACAAAAGAAATGTGAAGGGCAGAAAATGTGATGCCAAAATGTCAAATTGTCTTGTTAGGATCAACTTGCATTGTCATTGTCTAAAATAGGATCCATAAATTTGAAAGTATGCAAAAACATACCACAATGATTCAATGTTCCAAACTAAAGTACAGGTGACATTAGTATTTACACAATTGATATATATCCTTTGAGCTTTTTGTTTTCATATTGTAGTATTGAATAAATTATCTCCTCAAAATACATATCACTATAAAGCATTTTGATTAAAATGAACTTTTGTTGAAAAAAAAAAAAGGTGTACCATTTGTTTATTATTACTGGGGACCCATAGAAATTGAATAATAGAAAGTAATTAGGGAGTCTCAGTAGTCTTTTGTCTCCTAATGTTTAATAGTTTGTTCTCTTTAAGAGACACTGTCACAAGACTTTGATTTTTTAAATAAAAAGATGCAAAAAATTAATTTTCTAAGTACCTGATAGATGTAGCTTGCCAATTGTAAGGTAGTCTCAGCTTTTTAAATATTCTATCTTCTATTTTTTTAAAGTTAGGATGTTATTGAAACAGTCTAAACTGCAAGATTTTAGCCTTTGGATTCAGAAAATTATATCATTTATTTTTTTAAATGCTAATCCTTGGACTTGGAGTCAGACCATGAGATTCACAAGTGCAGGCACTCACCATCAGACATAATCAAAGACACACATCAGGCTTATGTATCCATCCAAGAAATAAGTCTCACAACACGCTGCACATTATGCCATATTACACTAAATCAAAAGTATCATTCTTGTACGCTTATTCAAAGATTTGATGTTTTTTCTACTGATTAAAGCATTTGTTGTGATTATACTTAGATTTGAATTTTTATCTGAATGAGTTGAAAATAATATTTTGTTCCCTCTGATAAAGTATAAAGACGCTTTTTTGTATAGTTAACAGATTTGAAAATTGACAAGAATAATTTTTTTTTAATTTTCATAAAATTCACTAATTGTTTCGCTTCATATTTGTTGACTGATCTTTCGTGTATATGAAAGAATGAAGTTGGCAAGATATATTGTGAAATCCTCTTGACTTCTGTGAATAATAAAATTTGAAGTTTGTGCTTCATTTCTGAAATTAAGGATCTTCAAGACCCTTCCGCCCCGCACCTTTCCAGGATTATTGCTAAAATTGATAGGTTTTGTTATTTCTTACATAGCAACAGCGTGGTGGAAGTGATTGGAAGTTTCAAAGAAAAACAGAAATAAGGATGCTTTTGGTGATGATCGCCTCAAAGTTAGTTAAGCTTATAGTTTCATGAAGATAATAAATGTAAATAAGAAGCACAGTTCTATTTAAAAAAGAATGGTATATAGTTCAAAAGACAAATTCAAAGTATGTGTCAAGGATTTGAAGGAGCACTAGGTCAGAACACTTACATCTGTTTCATATCTATGCTGCACTTGAGAAGTATCTCCAGGTGCATGTAAATGAATAGACAATTTGTTTCTGTCTTGTCTTCAAGTGTATTTTTCTTTTCTTTTCGCATTATTTTCAGAGCTCCATATGGCTAGAAGGTGTTCAGCTGAGGAGAGATCATGCAGATAAGTCTTCTGATCTGCAAGTGTTTGAAACAACCTTGACTCACTTAAATCTCATCATCACTTTTTAATGGATATTCAGCGTTATCTCTAAGTAAGTATTGCTTTCACTTTAAATACATGTGGTCGGAATATTTTTATTTAATTTATATCATCTCTTTTATGTGATTGAATAATTCTACTTGCAGAATGATTAAAAAATAAACTTCCAAAAAATTCTTCATTTATGGGCACAGTGAGGGCATACTTTGCATTACATACTGTTATTAAAATCAGTATAAATTTCTTTCATTTCATTCTTTGTTGTCTCAAATTCTTCTTTGATTTGAAGGTAAGTTGTAAGAACTTAAAGTTAAAATCGTGGTAAACAATATTTTGGTTATCTCTTTAGTTTGAGCCCTTGAAATATTTTGAAATAGTTTTATTTTATTTCTGTGATCATTAATTATTTTTCAAATTAAGTTTGCATACCAGCGCTTGTAATTGAACTGATGCTTTTCAGCTTTTTAAGAAAAAATTGTTCCCATTCTAGAAGATGATTTCTTATTATGGTTTCACAGTACTTATGGACATAATCAAAAAATCATGAAAAAAACAAACAAACAAACAATTATATGCTATTTTGATTTATCCTAATTTCATAATCATATGTAGTTTTTCGATTAAAATCTTTAGCAAAGTCATCCAAGGAACCTTGATCTATCATTGATGATTTATTTCCAATTTAAAGAAAATAGAAATTATATGATACTCAAGTTTGACTTGTCAAATTTTATCATGAATTACCCAGATTTCATTTCTGTCTATTTTTTTTCCTCTCTTGAGAAACGCAACCCAAAGAACCAAAATCATTCATCTAGTGTTCGTGAATGATTTCCATTTTCCAAAGGAAATAGAAATTATATAGTGCTAAAGCTTGACATGTCAAATGAACAAGTGTAAATGCATTTATCAGGATTTATCTTGTTTTAATATATTCCTGAGGTATGTCAACGCGTTCAGTCGTGACCTTGCAAGTTGTGTTTTTGTTTTCATACTCATACTTGCTGAGTGTTTTGATAAGCACAAATGGTTGTGTGCAAAATAGGTTAAGTGGGATATCTGTCCTGTATAAAATTAAATAGGCATCCAGTTACATTTCTCATTTCGATTGCCGGGGGATGAACGTGAGAAAAGTTGCAGATAGAATAGTGCACTCTGAAATTCAGGATGCATTCATGTCAATTCAATGTCCAGGTCACAGCCTCCTCGTGGATTGAGTTCACGTTTTTTTTTCCAGGCTTTTGTATTTTTGGATCAATCAGCCCAGCTCACTAGTACTAGTTTGCTTAATGAGTCAGTCATGTTTACATTTTTATAACCCTGTTCAGCAAGCTGTTCTGTTTGCAAAGGTGTGGGATCGTTTTTTATTGTCAGGGATTGCAAAGTTCTTATCCGTCTCAATTGGGGGTCAATGCTCGCCAGGAAAACTAGCTTATGATTTCCTATTGTTGTTTCTCGGCCCTTTGGTTGTTCCATCTATATCCTGGAAGCTGCGAAAAGAAAGAAAAAAAAAAACAAAACTTGCATGCTTTTAGGTATTGACGCAGTAGCGTTGCCGGCTTGAAATGAGATTTCCGGGATGATGATAATGATGAAAAAAAGAAAGAAAGAAAAGGAAGTCTTTGTGTTGTTCTGTCGAAATTTCTAGTCGGATGTTTCTTGTGTTAAAAAGGTCAGCAATTGGTGAGCCAGGATTACTGTATTTTTATGTGGTGGAAAGTTATATTTCTTTTTTATTATTATGTTCAGTTGTGGGTGCAATTCGACCCCGAAACTCACTTTTTTGTTGAGTAGAGACCTAGATAATTAGAAATTAATAAAAAAAAACAACATATAAATAAATTTTCATCTCAAGATTGTGAATAATTCATTTATTTCTGTTCATTGTTTGGTTTTTTTGTACATTAATCAATTTCAACTCTGCACAACACTTTCATACCAATAGATACTTTTGAATTTGACGCGAAGTCTTACCTTTCGCCTTAATTTACAGATGACCACTTATCGATATAGGATATTCCAGGTGGAACGAGAAGTAGGCAGCGAAGAGATGAAGAAATTTCATCCAATATGCTTGTGTCATCATCTTTATCATTGACTTTCTTAACCTCACGAAGAGTTTATATGGGTTTAGAAACACTTTCCTATTTACACTTTTTTTTTAACCTGTTCTCTGCCTTTGTTGTCTCTTCTCCATGTTCTGCGCGGCCTACATTGATCTATTTCAACGATTTTGCTTAGTATGCTTTCATAATAAAGAGGGTTAAATAGTACTGCAAACAGAAGCTCCTCAAAAAAAAAATCAATGTTGTGGTTTGTTAATCCTGCACCTCTGAAGGCGATTGACTTAGGTTGTTTTTTATTATTATTATTATTATTATTATTATTATTATTATTATTATTATTATTATTATTATTATTATTATTATTATTATTATTATTATTATTGTTATTGTCAATGCTTGTTATTGTTTTTTTTTTTTTTGTTTTTTGTTTTTTTTTACAACTGGTGTGTATAGCTGGAGAATGCAGCTGTTTTAATATTTTCAGCTCCAGAAGCAACGACTGAATGGAACATCGTTTTGATCAAAGGGCTACTACTCTCTCGTCAAGCTTTAAAATGAGATCCGACCTTATCATCACCACTACTAGAAATCTAAGCCACGATTCAGTCTAATCACCAATAAAAGCTCAAGATCGAGTGACCGGAAAAGAACATTTCAAGATAAATCAGTCCATGTATTATATATCGAGTCTTAGGACAAATTATGCATGCCACTCCATTAACTGTTGTGTTTCAATACAGGGTATTTTCAGATAACAAGAAGGAGTAATGTGGTTTTCAGAAGTATAGGCTGTTATAGTAGTAGCGGACCTTTTTTCTGATACTGGTATCTTTATTTTCTGAAGTTCTAATTATTATCAATTCATCATTGTTGTTTTTCTCCAATCGCGTCTCAGCTGGACTCTGGTTTGCTCTCAGCTCACGAGAGCTTTAAACGAGCAGCGTGATCCTGTGTAGGTTGCAACTGAAAAAGTTGGTTGATAGTGAGTGAACTTTATTGGCGACCTTTAATTGCTGATGTAGTCGGTACTCGCCCCTGTTCCTTTGTACAAAACCAGGTTTACACCACCCTTAGGGGGAAAAAACCCAGTTCAAATCTAAAATAAGTGAGCATGCACGTGGCCAAATGATTTTTAAAAAAGAACTTGTCGTTTTATTGAGAATCTATAGAAATAGCTTGTGTGATCAGCCATCAGAATAATTACAGGGTATGAACAGAAACACACTCTCTTGACGAGCCTCATCTGATTTGACATTAAGAAGCCCTCAGATTTCTAGCGTAAGTTAAATTTGTAGAACTGAACGAAGAAAATTGTTTGTTTGTTTGTTGTTTCTTCTTTTGCCACCTGTGATTGGTTTCCGTCGCTTATTCCACCAGAGCCCTTAGGTTTGAATTTTCTGGTTCCACTCAAAGTTCATTTCAGCGCTTTTCGAGAATGATTTCTAAATCTACCTGAGGCTAAGAGAGCACTTGATTTGTGAATTAAAAAAAAAGAAATGTATTGAAACATCCTGCATTTGTGTTGGCTTCAGGTCCGGTTTTAATGAGAACGCTATGGTACATGTATTCAGTGGTATAACTGATATTGCTGCCGCAGTTTCGAGTGAAAGTCTCCGGCGCTGAGAAATCCTCTTACTTCCTGGTAACAGCTTGCTTCATTGTCTTTATTCGGCACCTTCCCGGTAAGCGGATGAAACCTGAACTCTTTTTTTTTTTTTTTTGTTATTTAGGAAAAGTATAAGGATGTCTGAGTGCATCCTGCTACAGTGCTACTATGATAGGACTGTACGATCACTCTTGCATAATGGCGTAGATGCTTATTGCTTCATGCAGGTACGCACGTAGGCGCGAAAGTCTCACGACTGTGCAGTAGCAAAAAAGCCAGATAAAGGTGGTTGGTTGTTTTTTTTTTTCATTACACCATTAGCTGCTAGTGCCATGTTTTTACAAGCAAAGGGAAAACTTTGTGCAGTCAAATTATCGCAAGATATTTACTTGAGGCCTACAAGATATCGTAGTGCATTTTAATTTCCACATAATGAGCTAATGATTCAGTGCCTTGTTATGATAATTATTTCTAGTACCAGTATTATACATTGACTGAGAAAGAATTTCCCTAATTTTCAATCTGTTTTTTTTTTTAACAAATTAAGTATGGGTCATTGTACTGTAAGTAACTGGAGGACTGTAGGTTTGTCCTTGAAAATTAAGTTAAGTCTTCGCGGTCGAATGCGGTTTCAAACTATCTCAATTTAGGACCACCTAGGCAAATAGTGTTCCCGCATAATTCAAAATAGTAAGGTAAAATACAGTGCGCATTGCCCGATTTTTATTTTTGTTTTACTAATGTGAGAAACCGATACTGAATATCCTTTTCCCCTCACGGCGCTGAGTCGTGTATCACTCTCAGATCACATGGCTAGTTTTACTTGTGGCCTTGGACATAGAGTGTTCAATTTACAAAGAACCGTTGTTACCGAAAATCAATTTATCCAAGATTGTCTTCCGTATCCTGTTAATTTTTTAAATTGCATTTCAGATTTTCAGGTTTCACTTTCTATTTATGTGCATTTATATGAAATAGTAAATCCGATGTGTTTCCAGCTTAAATGTGACATCTTCCAAGCTGTTTCCGTCAACTACCTATCACTTCATTCGTACATAAACTGATTTCAAAGGTTCATGAATTCTAAATATATCACGCTTCTATCTTGAACATTATTAATTTGAGACATGTAGGTAATACCAATGATAATTTTGTGAGTAGTGCCATGGGAATTCGTCTAACTGGTTGGTTTTCCTCCTTTTTTTTCCCACTGATTTTTTTTTTTTTTTTTTTTTTTTTGGGGGGGGGGGGGGGGGGGGGGGGGGGGGGGGGGGGGGGTTTAAGGGTAAAAGGAGTAAAATATCGGTGTAGAGCGGCTCTTGGTTTTTCGAAACTTTTTTTGAATGTCTGTCTGTGTAATGCGAAAAAAAAAAGAAACAAACAAAAAAATTAAATAAAACGATGTGAGTTTGACAAAAAAAGTTAACGCGGAATCAATAATTATTGATTCTCACATTGATTTCTTGTATAATGACTCTTTTTACATTCACGCACTTGACAATCGAAAGCGAAAAAGTTTGGATCGCACACTTTAAACGTGTAAACACAGTGGGATCATACTTCAGCTCGTAAACGTTTCGATAGCGATATCGAGAGGTAAACGAGACTTAAGCAAACTGAATGTATCACATTTTATAACCATTTCGTTTACGTCTCGATATCGTCTTCAGATGACATCCCACTGCATAGTTTTGTCAGTGTTTGCTACAATGGAGAAATTGCAGCTTCTTTTGCTTTTGTGGCTGAAAAGAAGACGTAATAGGCGTTATTGGGTTCACCCCATCTTCCAACTGAGGGAAACATTTGGCGAATATCATCACCTTATGCAACAAGTTCTTAGTGATGATGAAAAGTGTCTGGCATACATCCGAATGAGACCAGACACTTTTAAAACCCTGCTAGAAATGATAGGACCCCACATTGAGAAACGAACCACAAATTTTCTCTACGAAGAACATTGGCTGAAAATTGCATCTGAATTTTTTACAAGATTTCAGTTCCCTTTGTGTTTGGGCGCAATAGACGGAAAGCACATTAGAATTAAAAAACCGAACAAGTCGGGTTCGAAGTATTACAACTATAAACATTTCTTCTCAATTATCCTCCTTGCAGTCACAGATGCTAGTGGGAAGCTTGTTGTTGTAGATGTAGGTTCATGTGGTGGTAACAGTGATGGCGGAATATTTAGTCGTTCATCTCTGGGCAAAAAGCTCATGTCTGACAAGCTATCAATCCCCCAACGAGGCTACATACCAGGTACCGATATTGAGCTCCCTTACATGTTTGTTGCAGACGAAGCATTTCCTCTCAGGGAAAACATAATGAAACCCTTTCCGCACCGCCAGCTTGCAACTGAAAAAGAAATTTTCAACTACAGACTGTCTCGTGCGAGAAACAGCGTTGAATGTTCGTTTGGAAGATTGGCACAGATGTGGAGGATACTTTTTCGCCAAATCGATGAACAACCAATGGCTGCCACAAACATTGTAAAAGCCATCACCGTCCTCCACAATTTTGTTCTTGTAAACGAACCACACAGACTCATTGTCCCCGAAGCACCTGTACCCAATGAACATTTGCTTCCTAGACGACTGACTGACCAAAATCTTCAAAAGCACAGGCAAAGATCAACAAAATGTGGCATGCAAGTTCGAGAAAAGCTCGTAAATTACTTTATGACAGAAGGGGCTGTTCCCTGGCAATCCAATATTTTGTGAATAACAAGGCAAGGGTTAAAATAATTGTAACATTCATTGAGAGGATAGAAAGAGGGACAGAGAAAGGGCTGGGAGAGGGAAAATAAATGAAATGAATAAAGAGATTGAGAGAGAAGGAGAGAGAGAGAGAAAGAGAGAGAGAGAGAGAGAGAGAGAGAGAGAGAGAGAGAGAGAGAGAGAGAGAGAGAGAGAGATGAAAATAAACTCACCGTCAATTCCTATTTCTTTTCCAATTTCAATCCATTGTTTGTTAATGAAGACTCTGTTGGAATAATTGTCTTCTGTCTTGTTATAAAGAGCAGTTCTTTTTTCCAGAGCAGCAATCAAAAGTTCATTGCAATTATCCATTTTGATAGTGAAAAGTGAAAAACTGGTAGTAAACCTTATGATATTTTATTTCCGCAGTAAAATGCTCTCGATACAAAAAACGTGCTGGCTGTGTGTCTTGTGCGTAATGGGAGCAAACTGATTCGACTGTGTGCGCGGTGTGTTACATGAGAGGTATTTTTAAGCAACCAGTTGCCGTTCGATGAGTTCACCGGGGTCAAAAGCTGATAGCGAGACTTACACTTATCTTAAATGGTTGCACTGTGTGTGAGCGTTAAGAGTATGAAGGGGTATTTCGGGTAGGGGTAACAGTGGATTAGAAAGAATCGTCTTTCATTTGGTGCATGCAAAAAACAGTTCACAAAACTTTTGCAATTGTTCCCTGGTAGATCAATACCGAGTGATAAGCCTTTCTCATCTGTCTTTAAACAACAAAGTCGTCCTTTCTTTGGTAGTCTAAGCGAGATGAGGATATCATGCAAGAAGCTCCTGCTGCCATGACTGAACGCGTACAGTGTCCAGTTTGGATTCGTCCGAACAGTGCATCAATTTTGTGGTACACTGATACCTTCCAAGACATAGCGGTCTCGGATACCTCTTTGAGTAAAGCGGCAAAGTTCTAAAATTAGGAATAATGGCAAGGACAGAACTGATGTTTTTTTGGTTTTATCTTGGCTCTGACGTCACGCGTAGTGTCGCTTTTCAGGCGGTTGGCGCCAGTTTGAATATATCATGTCAAATGGTGAAGGCTGAGAGTTTGACCAGCTAAATATCGGCAATGAAATTTTCTTGATAACAGCGCATTCCTGTCCGGCGAATGCTGGTCCAAGGTGTCACAGCTGCTGCTGTAACACTAGTGGTCACTCGCAACGGACAACTGCTGCAGCCGTCAGGCTGGTCATGTACAGCGGGGGTTGAGCTGTCCAATGTTCGTTCAGTTTCTCAGCCTTTTCCGCTTGGTTAGAATGAGCATCCAGCCTGCAGTAATGCCATAATCCTGTTAGTCAAAGGAACTTGCAAAGCATGGGCTTCTTATATAATCGTGTAAATGTTAGATTACAGTAGGCCTACCGGTATTATCAATATTGATGAGCGAGCATATTAGTGGATAGTTTCTAAAAGAATAGATAATCATATGCAAAACCATTCCATCTTAAATGATATGAGAAAAATGTTAGGAATTCAAGTTGATTAATTTCGAATAGGAGCAGATGGTAGTTCACTGTCTTGGCGTGTGATTCGAAAGCATTCCAATTATTTCAACTTTGATTGATTTATTTATTGTAAAACTTATGGGAGCATAGTAAATTTGTTGAACCATCCATATTTATATTATCATACCCACACGGCAGGCCAATGTTCCTCTTAGGTTTTTCCGCTCTCTAAGCTCTCACTTCGCGTGGTTATGTTCAGCTTATGCCATTTTTATTTCTACATTCTTTTAATGTATACTAGAGATCATTGCAAATCATCGGTTTGATTAAAACCAAGTAGTGTTCTGTTCAGGATCTGGAGGTACACTAATTATGACAACACCACGATCTACGCTTTTAATTTAAAAAAAAAAAGTAGGAAAAGATCGACCCAATATCCTGATCATTTAGTTGAATACTGTACTGTTCACTGTGTGAATTTTTTTCAACGCACTCCGTGCCAATGACCTGAATTGAGTTGTACAAGTTGTACAAATTGATTTGATATGGCAACACACGTTTAGTCTCTGCTATCTATAATTCGTCGTAGGTCAAGTTCAAGCGAAAATTACCTTTTATCTCTTTCCATTGAGTGTATGTCGGTGAAAGGTCGAGCCTGCATCTTTTCTGCACGCTCTTGCACTAGTGTGATCTATCTATAAACGTCACGGTTGTAACCTATTCAACTGTCACCTGCTTAACACTGGCTGATAATGGTTATTATGTGTGAAGGACTACACTCTTTAAAAGTATAATTTTGCACCAGCTTTAGAAAACATATAACATGTTCTGGCTTCTACCACCAATTGGCAATGGCGTGGCTGAGGGGGAAAAGACACTTGAAAGTTTAATACGTTTAAGCATTTTCACCATCTGTTCCTCACTGCTAATCTCGGCAATAATGAGACCTAGTGCAAACTCATCCTCCTTTGTCTGGGCAAAAAGAAAAAGAAAAAAAAGGAATACAATGAGGAAAAAAATATGAATGATCTGTCGAACTTATTTTACCGGTATTATCTTTTCTTTTCTCAATTGCAGGTGATTAATTACGTGAAACTGCAGTTTTATATATCCATGCCCTGAGGCTTTCAACTAATACTTTGCGGCTTGTTTCTTTGAAAAATCAATTCTCAAGTACGTAAACCCTCTTCATGTAAGCTGCCTACTGAAGAGGAATTCGTTTTCGTCACATTGAAAGGAGAGGCTTAGTTTTTCCCGTCTCTGAGTTCAGGCATAACTTGGCCCACCTTTTGATCGATCTTTACCAGAAACGGCAGAAAGCACTCGTGAATACAATTTTAAGTCGACATAATTATGCAATCAATCGCGGAATTTTTTTTTGAGACAAACAGAGAGAGAGAGAGAGAGAGAGAGAGACAGAGACAGACAGACAGAAAGAGAGACAGACAGGCAGAGAGAGGGAAATGACATTGCCTCGGTGTCTCTCCCTCTCTCTATCTGACATTCTTTCCACTCACTCACTTACTTACTCACTCTCTCTCACTCTTTCTTTCTTTTTCTTCGCCACTTGTGATATTACTTAAGCTGATATTATGAGTACTAAACGTGAAAAAAAAAATTGCCCCTCTCTTCTAATTTTAATTCTGCATAATTAAATTAAAGGTTTTTTTTTTGTTTTTTTTTTTAATGTTATGAGTGTAATGTTTTATGTGCATATTCACGAGGTGGTTTTCAGAAAGGTATGAGGCAGTCGAGTGTTGGGTTACCTGCAAGATTTTTCCAAAACAATCAACTTGAAACAAACCACCTTGTGTTAATTTCTGAAGGCTAGATTTCGGTGGGGTACTGTCTCGATTTCCCTCCGGAGTGGACCAGAAATGCTGTTGTACTAGGTCTCGTCATTAGGTGTTCGCAAGCTTCACTAGCAATCAGAGGTACTAGGTCTCGTCATTAGGTGTTCGCAAGCTTCACTAGCAATCAGAGACCTGTGTTCGAATTTCTGTGTCAACTGTCATCGCATATTATTGACACTGACGACCAACTGTCGCAGCGCCGATAGTAGCCAGAAGGGCGAAATGTTTGTACTGTTGTTGGAATGCGTTTTGTCGATCTTGAAACCGTACGTCAAGAGGATTTTTCTTCTGTGAACACACAATGAGGTCAGCACGTCTCGCGCGCAGTTTGTCTTCGGTTCGATCAGGCTGTCTCGGCCGGGAAGCCTGCTGTAACCTGGCGAGTAGTACAGTGTCGAGTGCTGAAGCAGTAATCTCGCTAATGTCTTACGAATATTGATCTTCGTGGAATGCTCATTATTCCTGGTCTTCACCTATACATCTGACGGGGTCGTTTTCCCGCTTAGATTTCATGAGCGTATGTGTAATGTGTTTCCATACGAAAGGTGATCAAATTCGCTAATGTTCTTCTTTTCCTTGTACAAATTTCGATCTCTTGAGCCATCCTGAATAGTGATTTTATGTTTTTATTGTGTAAACAATAAGGTGTTGCAGGTTAATTCTTTAAAAGACGGTGATGATAGGAATTATGTACCAATATGCACTGTTTCTATCCGCTCGCTAAAATAGGGGCTACACATGCATATTAATTTAGGTAGTGCACAGTTGGATAAAAAAGGCAAGAAAGCATGCAAAGAATAGGGCATTTTTTTGCCATATTTTCCCTTTTGAGATAATCATTCTGCTTTATATCCGAAGTCAATGCAAAATCAAGGTAAGCTCCTTTGCTTCACAGTGGCGCCCAAAACCTCTAATGCAAATAATTGTTTATCATGATTTCTGCAGTAACATGCTGTGTTTCGAGAATGCTATATATAAGAGCCTGGAGGTTAAGAATATTACTGGCTTTAAGTCTAGTGTAAATTGTCTGTTTCTTATGACTTTGATAACTCATTATTACACTCATTTCAAATTAATATTGTTTACAGATTGTATGCTCAGTTCTAGCTAGTTTAATCTTTGGGTTTATCCTTGTTAGTAGATCAATATGGTATCATTTGAATTTGAAGTTTTATAGTTGAAAAAAATTAACCTTAAGAATTTGCTATTTACTTCTTTTTTTATACCCTCCCCGACCCAGTGTCTTTGTGGGTGACTTGCCTTTACCTATCATTTCATCGAATTTGTTCGATCAAATGCGTCCGAAAAGATAAGAAGTGCGCGATTTCAACTTTAAGAAAAATGATCTTGTGAATGAAGTTGTTCAGAGAAAATGTTAAAAGAGAAATTCTAATTCCAGTCACTCTTGGCGGAAACTGCTCACTGTATATGTTAAGATGTCTTATGGCGGAACTAGTTAAAATAAATTATCTTGAACGCATTGTTCGTATTTCATGTGTAAGTGTGGCAATACAATTATGTCCGTCTATGAAATTATCTTTCTGTTGTTGTTTTTTTTTTAAAAGATTGTTAAAAATTACATTAATTTTACTATTACTTATGTTAGTTTTTTTAAGGCTATTGCAATAGCAATGACCTTAGCTTATGTTCAAAACACTCATGGTCATCATTGGCTTGAGGAAAGTATGGTCTCATGCTTTCACCATTAAACAATAGCATAAAATAGTTACGATATCGCTTTCCCTATAATAACGTTTGGTTACTTGTTCTAGATTTTTTTTTAAGTCTGTAATAAGAATGATGTATCAGCTTGGTACAAAATAATTCTTCATGGGCGTAATATGCTTTGAGTAAAGTTCAGTATAATCTACTTGAGATCAGAAGTGATATAACCTTGTCCTCCATTAGCTGCCCATAGGCTAAATACCAACAGCGTCACTTAAAGTAGGATAGTTCTCAACAATTTTAATATTTCACTCAACATTGTGTAAACACTGGCGTCAAGAATGTGAAAATGAATTGTTACGGCTTGAACATGACCTGTTCACGTTAACCTTTGCTATGTCAGTTTGGGTGTAATGGCTTATCCAGCAGCCTTACATACCAACCCTTAACCCTCTCCAACTAATTTTTTCCTCTGATGTAATGCCACGGACGCCTTGTTCCTTATCAGAAGTTGTTTACAAGCTGCTAATCACCGAAACAGGGCGACGGGTCAACCCGGCGACACATAGCTGCCGCGTGGTTCATCACGTTCTGTCTAAATTAATTCGGATGTTAAATGATCCAAGTACGAAATGCCCCCAAGTCCTCCACTATTTTCATCGTTGCAAGTCCTACTACTTTGAGTATTTTCCCCTCCAAGGCCATGGAGATTCCTCGTCGCAGGTGATGTTGCTGTGTCAGCAGTTCGTTTTACTTCTGACCCTCATCATATGTTCTTTTTTTTTAGTCTATTTGCAGAGAGCGTCCGATGCCATGTTTTTGTGGGTTTTTTTTTTTTTTTGTAATTTAATTTAATTCGATCTTAATTGGGTATTAGCAGTTCACAAGGGCGTATTTTAAAATAAGATAGTTGCCAAAGAGTAAGACCTACCTTTCACCATGAGTTGGTGTTGAAGATTTTTTTTCCCACATTTTCAAGAGAAAAAAAATGAGGGGTTATTTTATCACTTGTATGATGAGAGATAAGGCTTATTTCATCATTCCTGCCCGTCTAATATCGACCTAGCTTTTATACAATCATTTTGAAATCAATTATCCACAAAATGATTGTGAGAGAGGTTTATGATTAAGACTGCGTTTAATATTAAAAAAACAAGTTAGAATTACTTTGAAAATTAGTTTTCGAACAATAATTGATACCAAAATGTATCTGGACTTGCTCCACCTCATACGTTCCCTTCGTAATTCACCAAAAATATTACGCTTCCTGTTAAGGATATGTTTGTTTTCCTCTCATATGACAATGTTTCATCTGGTACCTTTTTTCCGTCAAATGTAAGTAATATGGGAAAGCAGACACACACACACAAAAGTTTGTTAAATTAAAGCTCGTTTTTGATACATTATTAGGGTCACATATATCACATACTTTGAAACGTTTTAACCGTATAGCTTCATGATGGTAAAACAAATACTGGCTCAGAAGTTGATGAAATGGAAATACTAAACCATTTGAAATCGTTGTTTTCAAGTAGCAGAGCTATCGTCAATTTGTTGAGGAAAACGCCTGGACTAATAAGTATGTTTAAATTTGTACAGGTGCTATTGATTTTTTTTAATTATTATTTTTGTTTTTTGTTTTGACGAATTCAATGGCGATGGCATCAGGCTGTTGTTATCGAAACCGTTGATGTTATTGTCCACGTATTTTCTGTTGATGGACCTTTTAGGATATCGGTTTACGAGAATTGTTTTGAACGATCTTTATAACTTGTCCCATTGATTTGTCAAGAACCTCGATCGTCCATCTCTCTCTCTCCCTCTGTCTATCTATCTATCTCTTTTTCTCTCTCTATCTCTCTCTCGCTAGGTGATTTCAAGGTCAGTGCAAATTTTTTTTTAAATCTACCATTATGGCGAGATTCACCTCTCAAGTTTTCTGTAGTTTTTTCACCTTATCCAGTCGTCGTTTCTAGCAAACCAAGAGTATAATATTACACTATTAACTGTTTATAATCAAGTATTGGCAGGTCCATAGGATTCAAAGGTATCTGTAATTAGCGTTTTAAAGCGCCTGTATACGAGTGTCGACCAAACTCTGAACTGCACGCTCGTCTGTCTCAGGCTTGCATCTTGATTTCAAATGGGTGCTCAGATCAGCCACCGCGTAAAGCGCCTGTATACGAGTGTCGACCAAGCTCTGAACTGCACGCTTGTCTGTCTCAGGCTTGCATCTTGATTTCAAATGGGTGCTCAGATCAGCCACCGCGTAAAGCGCCTGTATATGAGTGTCGACCAAGCTCTGAACTGCACGCTCGTCTGTCTCAGGCTTGCATCTTGATTTCAAATGGGTGCTCAGATCAACCACCGCGTAAAGCGCCTGTATATGAGTGTCGACCAAGCTCTGAACTGCACGCTTGTCTGTCTCAGGCTTGCATCTTGATTTCAAATGGGTGCTCAGATCAACCACCGCGTAAAGCGCCTGTATATGAGTGTCGACCAAGCTCTGAACTGCACGCTTGTCTGTCTCAGGCTTGCATCTTGATTTCAAAATGGGTGCTCAGATCAACCACCGCGTAAAGCGCCTGTATATGAGTGTCGACCAAGCTCTGAACTGCACGCTTGTCTGTCTCAGGCTTGCATCTTGATTTCAAATGGGTGCTCAGATCAACCACCGCGTAAAGCGCCTGTATATGAGTGTCGACCAAGCTCTGAACTGCACGCTTGTCTGTCTCAGGCTTGCATCTTGATTTCAAATGGGTGCTCAGATCAGCCACCGCGTAAAGCGCCTGTATATGAGTGTCGACCAAGCTCTGAACTGCACGCTCGTCTGTCTCAGGCTTGCATCTTGATTTCAAATGGGTGCTCAGATCAACCACCGCGTAAAGCGCCTGTATATGAGTGTCGACCAAGCTCTGAACTGCACGCTTGTCTGTCTCAGGCTTGCATCTTGATTTCAAATGGGTGCTCAGATCATCCACCGCGTAAAGCGCCTAGCTCAAAGAGAACTTCCGCCCGGATTCGGGTCTCCTGAACTTCAGCCAGAGGCTCCCACCAAGGGGCATCGAAGCCGCTGCTCTTTGTAGTAATCTAAGCTTGAACGAAACTGGATCGCGGGCTGAAGTAGTTTGATATTTTATCGGAGATGAGCTGTATGGGCCCATGAAAGCAGCCATGTGTCATAATGAAAGTTACTGTGTGAGTTGCGAATTTTCTGGAGTTTCTGCGGCGCGGTCGCGGGTGAATCCGGGATGTTTATCAGGCCCATTGTCCAGCCTTTCCAGCTTGAGCTGAATTACAGCTAACACTTGGCATCAATACAGTCTGTGGCAAAAATGATTTTTTTACTCATTTGCGTCTGAGCCGTCTTCTTCAGAAAAAATTTACATACATACAGATTGTCCCGATTTTCGCCATTTCTTTAGCGTTCCGTGAATCACCTAACGCCATTTCATCTAATTTATCCCATTTCCTGTTTTTTTTTTTAAATTTTTTTTTACTAATTTGCTTATTGGCCATCTTCTTAGAAAAATTGTATATACATGCAGATTGTGGACATTGTCGCCATTTCTTTAGCGTTCCGTGTTCCACGTAAACCCATCTCATCCAACTCATACCATTTTCTATCTCCCCCCTATCCCTATTTTCTATTTTGATTTTACCATTTTAATTCTCATTTTACATATGTCTCAGTCGCCTTTACAAGTCTTTTCCCCAATTCCCTATCTCTTTTCCTCACCCATTTCTCTCTCTCTTTCTCTCTCCCTCTCTCTCTCTCTCTCTCTCTCTCTCTCTCTCTCTCTCTCTCTCTCTCTCTCTCTCAACTACCGCAACAGTAATTTGTGACCGAGATTTTGACATGTTTTACATTGAGCGCAACGCTCAGGCAATATGCCATGCATCTAGCTTAGTACACTGGGAGTAGAGGAAATGTTAACACATTTTTAAAGTTAACCAGATCATCTGAAGATCATCTGAAAACAGCTGTGGGGTGAACACGCAAATAGCAAGTTTACCTCGGCTGTAATGTCACCTTTATGATTGAGCTCGTGTCTGCACTTTCTCTCTCTCTCTCTCTCTCTCTCTCTCTCTCTCTCTCTCTCTCTCTCTCTCTCTCTCTCTCTCTCTCTCTCTCTCTCTCTCTCTCTCTCTCTCTCTCTAAATCATTGTTTATTTGTGTGTTATCTTCATACACACATTAATTTGCATTCTACCCTATATCCTGCGCAGCCTTCCCTCCCTCCCTCTCTCTCTCTCTCTCTCTCTCTCTCTCTCTCTCTCTCTCTCTCTATATATATATATATATATATATATATATATATATATATATATATATATATCTTTCTATCTATCTATCTGTCTCTGTTACAATTTTTTTTTTTTTCAACAGAAGCGCTTTTCAAGCATTCTGCCTCACCTACAGTGAATTTCAGAACATTGAGGCCAAAGTACTTGTTGATTCAAGTGTTAGCCTCATTTTTATTCCATTCCCCCCTAGAGCGGGCAAAAATAGAACAAATACATGTTTTTTGGAACCCGTCCAGAGAATTAAAAAAAAAGGAAAGGAAAGACTGAGCTATGCTGGCGAAGGAGAAGAAAACAATAAATATTATGGAACTATCCTCACATTGTATGAAAGTTTTTATCACAGATTTGTCTTCTTTGTCATGTTAATTTGTACTTTTAACAACCAAAGCTATCCGACTTTTTTTTCCACAGGTTTAAAAAAGATAATGATTTTAACGCGCATTGAAAAAAGGACTAAACATGGAGGAAAAAAAAACAAACAACAACAACAACAACAAAGAAAGAAAGAAGACAAACTAACAACGGCAAAAACATAACTGTCTCTTCGACGATGTTATTTTGTCGCTGTTGTGGTTGTTTGAAAGTCTTGAAGTTTTGTTCAATGGCTTTCTTAAGATGCGATGATGCATGGGTTTAACATGAAAAAGACTCTGAAATTGGGAAAAAGTTAGCTCGAATTTATAATTGCTCTTCCTCTTTTCCGTTCCCACATTTGTTTTGACCTCTTTCGACAAAGTCACTGGGTCCGAAATCGCAGGCCTAGGTCCAGTCCTATTTTGTGTAATTACATTGATTTGTTTGTTGGTTCACCAAAAAGTGGAATTTTTGAGAGAGTGAGAGAGAGAAAGAGAGAGTGAGAGAGAGAGAGAGGAGAGAGAGGAGAGAGAGAGAGAGAGAGAGAGAGAGAGAGAGAGAGAGAGAGAGAGAGAGAGAGAGAGAGAGAGAGAGAGAGAGAGAGAGAGAGAGAGAGAGAGAGAGAGAGAGAGAGAGAGAGAGAGAAAACACGCATCAACCAAGTTGCGCCACTTTGTGCAGCTATTTGTGTATGTTAGTCGTTATGTGACCCTCCGCCAAGTTACAGTAACTGCTGCCCCGCGTTCCTGCGGCTTATAGAAAGCTCCGTCTTCTCTGCACTCGGCATGAAAACATGCACATCGTTCATCCCGTTCTCCACGCCCACCATCATCTTCGACTCTTTCTGAGAACTAGGTGTTGCGGATCCGGTTGTTTTTATTCCTACATGTAGAGTAATGCGTCCGTTTTTTGGATGCCTATGGTGTTTTTTTTTGTTTTTTTTTTTTTTTTTTGGGTTTATTATTAAATTGTAATTGTATGTGATGAGAACATATTGAGCTGTACAATCTGGTGGCGTCGAGAGATAAAACCAAAATAAAACCAAAAATATATACATGTAGCTTAAGTTTTCAGCTCAAGGATCGTCAGTAACAGTAAGTGGTCGTATCTTATGATCTCCATTGATTAAAATATCAGCACGTTTTTAAGTAGTCTTACATTCATATGACTGATTTCCATTTAATTATCTTGCTATAAGATGGAATTTTAACTCTATATTCAGCATAAAATGATTCTGCAAATATTTTTAAAAAATTATTTTTGTGTTTTCCTTTAAGTGTTTAAGTGTACCAACAAAAACCACGTTTCGTAAGATGCTGTAAGTAGGCTTCCACGATGAAAGTAATGAAGCAGTAAGGCTTAGCACCTCCCCATTCTCATTTCACAATAAATTTCAATAAGAATACCTCAAAAATTATCATTTTCCAACGGAAAAAAAATATGCCTATATTCTGAGAAATGTTGTAAAGGTGAACATCGACAAGATTCAGAATTGGGATAGACTTACATCTGACGCTGAATTCTATACTAGGTACTGCTTTAAATTGTCATTATGGCGTAGGGTCCAGTTATGGGCAGGTGTGCAGAGAACGAGACAGAAAGATATTGGAAGAAGTTAACCGGTCGGTTTAGTCAATATCGAGGTGTTGCGATAAAAATTATCCGATTTTTAAAAAAATTCTTATTCGTTAGTTTTTAATTCACGCTTTTTAATTATCTTTAAGTGTTAATATGTCTTGTTTGAAGTCTCAGCTCTGTTTTTCATTTCGTAAAGCAGATCATTTTATACTTCATCCTTCTTATCCTTATAGATATCTTGAAATCGAGAATTCAATTTTTATTAAAATCAATTTTTTTAAATATGTTCTTTAAAGGTTAAAGAAGAAAATTATCTAAATTTACAATTATTTTAGAGCTTTTAAACCAGGGCTAACCAGTAAGTATCTGTTTAGCTCCAGCCATAAGCGACAATTTTGAATACATTTTTATTCTTATTGTCTTTGCTCCTTGTGGTTAATGTTGTACGTTAAATGTCAAGTATGTATGGAAGTAAAAAAAAAAAAAAAAAAGGGGGGGGGGGGAAGCCAGTGACAAATGCTATGAGCTTTCTGCCAGATCGAACTCATTTCTGCTTAAAGTGGCGAAAGAAGGTAGACAAATACTGAACTAAGCCTGTATTGTATTTCTTCTAACCGTCCTCTTCAAGTGTTGATCAAGATCAAAGATTTGATTTCCGTCCAAGTCAGGTCGAGGAGTCTGACTAGAGACCTTTATCTCCTATTCCAAGTTGTGGTGCGGGTCAGATTAAGAACTCTCAAATGTTGTAAATAGGCGGGGCTACACCCACATGTAAACTGATCTCACCAACGAAAAGTCGCGGTGTCAAGATGGGAGAATTCGGCTAGAACAGAATGATATACGTATAGATATTTGTAGCACGGATTTTTGTGGTGCGAATCTAGATCCAACTTTGCAAGAATCTACTTAAAAGGCTAGATATAATGTTTACAACTGTACACAATGCCATGTGTAGGAGGATCAAAGGCATTACTTTATGCCTTGAGATGTTATTGTCTTTAGGGGTGTTTTGCCTCTCTCATTTTATCTTATATTTTTTTTTTTACGCTTCCAGTCGATCTCTCTCCATGTGTGTTTGACGTTTGAGTTGATTCAGGGGCAATTCACAAAATTATACAACTCGGCGAAATAAGTTAGGTGTAAAACCATTACTCTAATTTCTGTATATTAAAATTCATTCGTTCATTTCCCCCCCCACCCCCCACCCCAAAAAAAAAACCGAGTTAATTGATTTTTTGATTTTTTTTTTTTTACTTCCCATCTCTTTCACTCTGTAGCCACATCCCCGTTTTTTTTTGTTTTTTTTTTATTCCAGACTTGAATGTGGAATTATTTAATTAGCTGTACATCGACAAGGAAAGAACTTAAAACTCTTTAAGATGTAGGCCTACTATTCTTCAGAAGACTTATTAAAATATTGGCGCACTGAGATGTTAGGAAAGAAAGTTTCTTGCATGTTTCCACACCGAACATATGGCCTTTTAGGCACAACAGCTGCCAACCAATTCTTGACACCAGTTTTATAGTAAGAGTGTTGTGCTAAGCCGCTTCGTAATCGTACCATCTGTTTTGTCTCAAGGGCACCATGAACAAGAATTGGCTCCGTTTTCTGTCCTTTTTCTTTTACCTTTTAAATCTTTTACGTGGAATATTGTCATATAGTTGCGGTTTTCAGTAGTTCTTTTGAATCAAATCTTTTAGTTATAAACATATTGGTTACATTTATTGTTTCACTCGTAGTCATAATGATATTCTTTTAGTCTATTATCTATTTGCGATCTTTTATCTTTATGTTTCCTATACTTTTGTGACCTGCGAATATTGACAGCTGCACAACTTTGTCTGTTTTCATGGCCGCAATGTTCCTAATTCTACTTTTCTCCTTTTTCTTCCTCTTTATTTATTCTCCTTCTAGTTTTTCACCTAGATATATAGAAGGGATTCTTTTTTCAATTGGCTTGAGAAAGAAAACTATAAAATGAGTGAAATTCTTTAGCCCTGGGGAATTCGAAAGCTCTTTAAGCGTTCGAAAAAAAATAACTGTTAGTGGACGTCCTTACTCCTATGCTTGCTCTCAGTGTATAAGATCAATTGATATGCCGCTGCCGCTTTGAATTTAGGTTTTCTAATATTTAAAGTTAACTTACTGCAATTTTTTTTTCCTTCTCACTCTCCTACTTGCGTCTACTAAAGTGCCCCCCCCCCCTCTCTCTCTCTCTCTCTCTCTCTCTCTCTCTCTCTCTCTCTGTCAAATTACCTTTGATATTTTTTAATCAGCAATATGACCCTCGCAAGGCAAACAATACTAAAAAAAAAAAAAAAAAAGATATGAGTTTCGTGTGACGCTGAATCATCACTGGTTGGTCATAACACCTGCACGAGAACACAGCTTTTTCAACCGTTACGTCCAGAGTACATTGTACATAATTACTTCATTGGGCAGGGCCTTCCTCTCAATGTCTGAGTCTTACAGTGAAGAAGAACTTAGTGAATGCAACAAATTTAAATTGCAGACGTTTCTTGGGTATCTAAAATAGGTACTGTTCTGTCGATTTGTAGGCCCCTATGAATGATATGCTGTAAGTATTATTGAATTTAAATTTATAGACTGAGATATCCATATCCCAAATACTGATAAAGAGCCTTTCTCTTATTTCTTCAGGTTCACTTGGTTGTAGAAAGCGATCTAAGTAATTGTCTGCCAACAAAGCTTTGTAAAGCTCCCTGAGCAGCTTAGTATGAAAAGCTCTCATTGCCTTATGCATCTTTTTCGTGGACCAGTTATTTCTCCTGATTATCTACTAGTCTTATAATTGTCCTCTGTTATTCAGTTTCCCATCTCAACAAGTAGAGCACCTCATATCCTAGCCAGTACCCCCCCCCCCCCCCCCCTTTCTTGGACCATTTATTTCGCCGGATTATCTACTAGTCTTGATATAATTATCGATCTCAATTAGTAGAGCACCTCGTATCCTATATTTCAAGACCCCCCCCTTTTTTTTTTTCCTCTTTTCTCCTCATCTACCTACTGCATAGTGTCTAGATTAACTAGATACCACATAAATTTTCCGAACAAATATATTTTTTCATTAAGTCCACGTGGACCCATATCTTAATATAAAGCTGTATCAAAAATATCAGTAGACGGTTTACTGATAAATTTTTGTAATACATGAATGAATGAAAGTTTTGTTCTGAAAGGTTGTTTCGTGTAAACCCGATTTGGTTCTCTAGCTCTTAGACTATTATGTTCCATGTTTTGTATCTATCAAGAATCTGATTTTTCCGTTAAAATCTGGCACTTCTTGTTATTTATACTCTCTCACTCTGTCTCTTTCTATCCCTCTCTTTCTTTCTCCACTCTCTCTCTATTTTTTTTTCCTTTGTCCATACTGCAGTTATTTTTCGAATCGACCTAACTGTCAACCATTTTGTTTGGAGCGTATGTTAAATTTCACTCTCTAATGCTACTTGATATATCTGTATGTTTTTCATTATCTTGTTAACACTTTTTTCCCCCTTCACAGAAATAAAAAAGCCCAACAAAAACGCATGTATATAACATGCCATTAACTGAGAAACCTACGAAACTCTCTCTAGATGTCCTTTCAAAAGCCGTCGGCCATTACCAGTTAACTGTGGTGCCGTCTTTATGTGTTTATGGCAAGCCTGTAAATTGCCCATTAGCAAGTAATATCAATGTGATAGACCACTCAACTCATCCATCTGCTGGGCTTTTAACCTGTTTTATTGGAGGTCATCAAACACGGTGATTATTGTTGCTTGCCGCATTGCATGCAACTGTCTCATTCTGAAGCATAATTGTGTGAACAGATTACAGTTATGAAATGTGCTACTTGGGTTATACACAAGAAATGGTAGTTTTGTATCCATGTACTTGTGTAAGAAATGTGGCAATTATGTTATACTGAATATCGGTATTTTAGAGAGCCTTATCAGCTTATAGAAAGCCATTGTAAAAATAGGAGAAATTGTTTTTGTACAATATAGGCAACTTTTTTTTTTCACTTTGTCAACCCTCTTTCAGAGAATACTTGCGCAAAGGATGATATCAAGTCTTTTTATTTGCCCTGGAGGTTTACGCTCTGTACATGACTCCACCTGTGTTGCGTCCTCTGATAAATATCTAATTGATGCCTGTTCTAAGGCTTTTTTTCTTCACTATTCTTTAGTTGTAAAATATATAATACTGAGATATAGTTAAAGAATGTTTTCGAGGATATTTTGATTTTAAAAAGGATACTGATTTTGATGTTACGCCTGCCGTCATGAGACACCAGCGCTCTGGAGACACTAAACATGAAGATTAGCAGACTATCCACACAGAAATGTATTTATGTACATATCATAAAAGAAATACAATAATAACGATTAAAAAAAAAAAAGAAATAAGGCTGCAGGTATTAGTCCTTATAAAATTAAGACACTGATGAATCATCTCTCTCATATACACTCTCTCTCCCTCCTTTCTCTCTCTCTCTCTCTCTCTCTCTCTCTCTCTCTCTCTCTCTGTTTCGTAGTTATTACTACCCCCCCCCCTTCTTTTTTTTTTTCACTGTATAATAATCATTGCAAATTAGTCTAGTCCTTTAAATTCTTCAGCTGAATGATCAAAGCGAATTCCAACATTTCTATAGGTTTTATTTTTGCCAAGTTATTTCCCTCTCCGTGCCCAAGTCTAGTAGAGGTAATGACAAACATTGGAATCTCTGGTTAACTTGTCCAATTTTGTTGATGTTCTTACTTGCCCTCATCTGCTTTTTTTCAGTTCGTTTTGCTTTGATGTTTCCTATATGATCGTAGCAGTGAAACTAGCTGTGGATTCATGTTGGACCACAGTAACGCATCTGAGATTACCTTCCAAAACCCGCGAACGTTCTTAGATAAAGCTCGAAAATCTGTTCGTGCTTTCATTAATTTGCAACATGTCAAAGCAAGAATTTCTCAGTTAGCGCAAATCGATATTGACATTGTCTGGCCTTGTGCCCGAGAGTTTACTATAAAGTAAAAGGTCAAGTCGATAGCATAAATATGGTTCATTGAGTGGAAACTTTAATATCTTATTGACTGTGGCCCCAATAGTTGATCTCGCAATACTTCGATTCTGGACACGGGTAGCTTTCTCCCCCCCCCCCCTCTCTCTCTCTCTCTCTCTCTCTCTCTCTCTCTCTCTCTCTCTCTCTCTCTCTCTCTCTCTCTCCCCCTCCCCCTCCCTCCCCACCTCGCTTTCCCCCCTTTGTTCGTCATTATTCGTGAATATACGAGGGCACACAAAACCAATATTATTTGTAAAATTATTGATTCCATTTTCTCCTAAGTCAGAACCGAAATTTAGATACAAAGTCCATCCTGTATTTAAAACAAGAAGACCTAAGGGAACATTTGTGTGGTGTTTGTTTTAAAATGAGATCTTGGACACTTGTTTCGAGTGCTTATCTTAAAGTTAGGTTGACCTTCCTTAGATTACTTTCTGCATGTAAACAATACCACAATCTTCGAGTATCAAAATGTGTTCTGTTTTCCTATAGATGAAATCACTGTTTCTTCCTTTTGATGGCCTTTCATTGATTTGCGACGAAAGCTCAACCCTAAGTTTCATGAACTCACCTTATTTCCTTATGTTCCCTGAGCTGTTGTCTTTTGTAGCTGTTTCAAACCCTTAACGAGTTTGCATATTGTTATCACTCCCTTTCGCTTTTTTTTTATAAATTGTTATAGACCCCTTGCTTATTATGTCATGAACCTTTTATGGTAAATTGAGGAGAATCATTTTTCTCGTTTTAACATAAATATTAATTTTCTTTCATTTTATATCAGTCTTTACTATTGTAGTTACCTTTACATCCTAGTCTTTGTCTGCGATGTTTTTGAATTCTCATAAGGATCAATTATATTATGTTGGTCGCTGGTGACCTCTCATACAAATGACTTTTTAAATTTTTGTTTTCTGTTTTGCTCTGTTGATACAACATCATTTTTCTTCTTAATTTCTTTTTTTTTTTTTTTTAAGAATGATGTTGAAATTTTCCCCAAATTGACTGTAATGTTATCTTTCCATCGACCTTCTGTCTATCGAGGGATAAATCACAGTCACTGTGTACGTGCCTGTGTCAATGTAGACTTCTCACTGTTGTTGTTTTCCTTTTACTTGTTACTCTGCACCAATTAAGGTTGGATAACTCGATACTCTTCTAGCGAACATTTTTCATGGAGCTCCCAATGAACAGAGTATCTGAAATATGACATAGCGTGGTTGACATTATTGTTGTCCTTTGCGGCAAGATGTATGGACGAAGGAAATTAAAGGGCGCTCACCTTCTCGAGACGAAGTGCAGTTTTGATATTGTAACCGTTCACTGAAAACTGCATTCCGGTCTCTTAGCTGTGATACATATTGAAGCTTAAAATGTGGCTGTTGTGCTTAGGTTCCCCCACAATCAATCTTTCCCCGCATGATGACCGCTAACAGCCTTTTGTTTCTTAGTAATAAAAACGCATTTTCTCTACGTAATTGACTGCCTAGTGTAAAGACGAATGATGTCAGCAAATTGTAACATTAACATGCTGAATTTGGATTGATGTCACAAATGCTTCAGATTTCCTTTGTCTGACCTGAAAAGTTACTAGGTTAATCGTCCATGGTCGAACTTGAAGGTTCTGTCCCAATGCGATTACTGCATTATCCCTAGACAAGGCTGGTGAGAAAATTAAAGTATTTTGGTGTATCATGTCGGTAGAATAGATTTGTTGGTTTCCAGCTTCCACCCTATTTTGGTGTCACAAACTTTAGAATATGCAAGAGACGTAATAAATCAAGGCTGTTCTGTTTTGATTTTTTCTGTCTTTCTTTTAATTGCCTCACCAAGTTTGCCTCCCGCTCGCCTTTCTCGGCCAGCCTGACCTAGATTCTAGATCAACCTTATTGAAAAGCAGGGCATGCAAGTGCGCGAGCGTATGGTTTGTCTTACTGTAACAGAATTCGTGCTTTGGGTTATAAATAATGTGGCAATCATCTCTCTGTCCCCGATTCTTCTTTTACCCAATGTAGCAAACCCTTTGGATTTTGCTGATGTTCGCCTTTGATCGTGGTTAGTTTTGTTGAAAAGTGATTTTTTTTCTATTTGTTTCAAAGCTCGAGCGATTGATGAGTTAAAATCTTCGAGGTTCGTCTTATCAGCCTGACTTCTCATCTTCTTTTAGTGTCTGTGTGTGCGTGTTTCGTTAAAAGTATTCCTTCAATCTCTTTGATAAATTGAGGATTTTTTAGCCTCAGGCTGACACTCCGATTTCGAAGGATGATAGGTTCTTCAACTTGGCTGGAGATAGGCCCTGTCCTTCTGTTCTTCAGATTTTGGAAATAAGCGTGACACTACATGATAGCAAGCTATTCTACTTTCAACACCGCACAGACACCTCAGCTTAATGGTACACTGTATGTTCTCTGAATCTTTCGTCAAAACACGCGACACGTCTGTTAAATTCCTGTGCTCCGCGAATGTGTTTACATTACACTTGGGCGCCTCTTCTTGTATGTACTGACGACTTCAAGTCACTCCGTTGGTATCTTATGAATTAGAAAAGGAACGTTTCAAGTGTGGCGATTTTGCTTGTCACACTCCATGGAACTCGTCGCATCTGACGTTAGTGGAGGCGCCAGACGCGGAGATAAAAGACGCGCTGTGTAATTCTGAATCTGCCTGAATTTGAATAGAGTAGGTTCTCGTGCAATCAAGACTCTCTGTGAAATGTGATGGTGACAGGGGCATCTGGAAGTTCTAGGATTTAAGTAAGTAGTAAAGATAACTCTGCCTTTGCAATACCTCGTTACTTTAAATATTCATCTTTAAGAGATTGCCGTGGCTTTAAAATTATATTTGGAACCAGTACTTCTGTTGATACATAGTATTGGTATAGCTTCCTTTGTTCTTTTCCCTTCCTAATTTTTTATGCTTATTTCTTATTAATGCCACAACATTTATGATGATAATAATAGACCCAAAGAAAAGCGACTCAAAGGAGATGTATTCCATTGTACAAGTCAACACAAATATTTCTTCGTATAAGTGTTTATTTCAATAGTTTGTAGTTGATATGCCTCTCTGACGGCGTTATGCTTATGAAACTGTCTCGCATTATGCATTACATGTATTGTTCACGGTAAATTTGAACCTGGCCATACTTTTAACGTTGATTTACAGAAGCATGAAAAAAAAAATCTCTCTCTCTCTCTCTCTCTCTCTCTCTCTCTCTCTCTCTCTCTCTCTCTCTCTCTCTCTCTCTCTCTCTCTCTCTCTCTCTCTCTCTCTCTCTCTCTCTCTCTCTCCCTCCCTCCCTCCCCCCTGTGTTTATATATATATATATATATATATATATATATATATATATATATATATATATATATTGACATGTGAATTCTTACACTAAGCGCAATCGATTTTTATTCGAATAACTTTATCATCGAGGGATTAAAAATCGAACGAAGAAAACCGGCGTAGTTTACTGAACACAAGGATGGCCAATTCGGGCGGCATGTTATGTAATCACGGATCAAACCGGCGCAATCTTCCGTACCCCATATAAATATATATATATATATATATATATATATATATATATATATATATATATATTTGTGTGTGTGTCTCCCTGGCAAATTATTTTATCTTATTCTCTTTTTTATAACACTACTGTTTCTTTGATCCCTCTGGTTTTATTTCTTTTTTATCTTTTTGCTTACAGTACTCTAATTTCTCTCTCTCTCTCTCTCTCTCTCTCTCTCTCTCTCTCTCTCTCTCTCTCTCTCTCTCTCTCTATATCTATCTATCTATCTATCTATCTATCTATCTATCTATCTATCTATCTATCTATCTATCTGATAATCATTATTGAACCCCAATTAGATTTTTTTAACCTTGGAAACTCGCCTACTTCGCTACTTTTTTGCGAGTTGCCTTGATCTTGTGATGTTTTTTTTCCTTTAATGAAGAGCTTATACTAAGATGATCCGTCGGTATCGACTGTTCTTTTTTTTTAAAACAATGGGCCATTTTAAAGGTTTTTCCATTACAAACTGCACGTTACTTTATCCCGTACATCTTTATTGAGAAACGTATCTTTTTTTTCTTTATTGCTCAAACGAAATTAGATGTGAATACGGTATTAGCAAGGAAGGAAAAGTTTTCAGATTTCAGGACCAGCTATTAAGAACATTGTTTGTTTGTTTTTTTTATACCGATGCGGAGGATGTTGCCAGACTACTGTGCATAAGACTTTGTTTTCAAAGACTCACTTGTGTCAGTTTATGTGTGTTTGTGGGTGTGGCAGACCTAATCTAGTCGTACTTGGGGAGTAGATGGTCACTGTGAGCAAGATGTGAAGCTCACGGACGACCTCGCCTGAAGGCTCATGGTTTTGTGGACTAAAGCTGGCAAGGGGATACCGTCAACATTGTTTCATTTATCCTTTTTTTTTTTTTTTTAACTGTTGCCTGATTTAAAAAATAAAAAGTTTTTTTGCAAGCCAAAAATAAATAATATTCAACCTATGAAAGCAAAACCACAAAGTTTTAGGAAGAATTCTTTTTTACATGTGTTACTGCATTACAGTTGTTTTTTTAAAGGCTTTTGTGAGTAAAGGGCCTTCGGTCAGCTGAGCATGTGTTCGACCACCTCTGTACCATTCCTCCTTTGTGGGCTATTGTATAGAAATTGACTGAAGGCAGAAACAGGTGCAAAACAGGCGATAGACGCCCGGTGGCGTTTATACAACCTACGGGGTTAGGAATGCTGCTCAAGACAAGACACGTGAATGACAAGACAGTGAATTAGCGCGTAAAAAGCATAGAAGTGGGCCTGCGGCCTCTGGGCAGCACCTATGCTCTAAAACTCTATTAATCGAGAAACTAATGGTGCGTAAAACTTCACAAGGATTGCATGCCACTAATGCTGCGGTGAGTTCAGAGTTCGTGGAAAAGTTCACACGTTAAGGCGCTGAGATATTGGACTGAGCTGACCATGTGTTGCTCTAGCTTGTCATTCTCGTGTTTTGGGTGCTGCTTCATAATAATATTAATTACACATATTTACGAGAACTAATTTTTTGGATATGTAGCTGGGATTTGTCCTGAACTTATCTGGGACTTTTGCAAAATGACACACGTCTTTTAGATGAATCAAAGAGTGATCTTGTTCAGCTGAATTCATTGTTGGTTCAAGTTTTAAAAACTACAATGAAAAGTCTTTCTTATGATTATTTTCTAAATCTGGTTTTGCTTTGAAGTGATTTCGCGTTGAATTTGAATAGTTCGGCTGTGTGAGGATTTAATTAAACTACCATGTCAATATTTTAGAATGGCTCCTTTCAGGTGCCTTGATGTATCATCGTTCTCTGAGAATAGATTTATGTCCCCCTCCATGTAAATGTAAAGATTTTCTAAGACCACTTAACCCTTTGGCTTTGTGTGAGGACTGTCATGAGACAAAGGGCTTAAAGCACCTTCACAAAGTCATTGTTGTAAAATGCGCAAAACTATGGGGGATTTTTTTTTTTTTTGCCATTTTTCTTATAACGCTCCGGGACAGCGCACGTTTTCTGGAGTGATAAAATGGAAGCTGTAAAACAGCATTGTTAGGCTTGCATCTCTCCAATATTTATGTACAGTTTCGGCCCAGGTAATGGTATTTGTCGTCCCGCAGAGTTCATGAACTCCTTTTGTTTGGGTTGATGCAGCTCGGTTTTTTTTGTCAGCCATAGCGTTCTTTAATAATTTTTTTTTGGCCAAGTTCAGGTTATGCTGATTAACAAGGTATTCTCATATTCCAACGCAGGTTCCATAAATGCGCTAAGCTCAATTCTTTTCCATGGTGTCTGAGGAATAATTTTAGAGTTTATGGAATAAATCTTTACTGCAATGGTGCAGTCGGGTGAAATTTTTATCTTAATCTATGAAGACTGTAACAAAAAGTAGAATAGGTTTATGAACCTGGTCCGAGATTATTTTTTTTCAAAGAACATTAAAGCGCTAGCCTAAAACCTGAAAGCATAGATTAGAATTCAACTTGAAGCATGCACTGATGTCAATATTATTAGATTGCATTTCAGACTATGCGGTTTTCTTTGTAGCTCCTCTTTCTTTGCCATCCTCAGATCATTTGAAAATCCTAACCCACTCGCCCCTTTTTATCAGTCGAGTTTGATAATTTGATTCAACTCTTGCATCAGTTCAGGTAGTGATATCACTACCCGACCCAGCAACCACCACGCCTTGCCTAAGCGACCATTCCCCGCGGGGGAGGGACGAGGGCTAGGGAGGGTGGCTGTTTGTCTCGTAGGAGACATTCACTAGCACATCCGAGCTAAGAGAGCAGCACGGGGCGAGCCTCTAGAATCCATGGAGCGCATCAAGAACCTGATAAGTCCTGGAGCCCGTCGCAAGAAGCTCGAGCTGGCTGCTGCAGGAGGCGATACCGTCGGGACTGGGAGGGGGGCCAGAACCTTTGGGGTCTCCCTGGAGCAGCTGGTAGCCAGGTTGCCACCCGGGGAGTTAGCACCAGGGCCCACAGTGCCGTTTGTGGTGCGCAGGATCTGCGAGTTCATCTACAAGTATGGTAAGTCAGTTGAACTTAAGGGGCTTTTGCGGTTGTTCCTTGTGTTTTGTGTTTTGATTTTACATATGGCGTTGTTGTGAATGTAGCAATGTCTTTCGTTTTTTTTTATGTATATCTTCCCCCCCCTCTCTCTCTCTCTCATCACTCATTCATAATTTAATCAAATTACATTCCATTCTTTTTGTTTTATATTTAATGCTAGAACTTTTTTTAATCACCAATTTATCTGCAAGGACTAAAATTATCGTAAAAAAAAACAATTTTGCCAAAAGAGTAGTAATTTCAATGTCTCAGACCAAATACTCCATATTATCACAGATTTAATTACCTTAAATATTTTGTATTATTTCATAGAGAAAATCGATGCATAGTTCTTCCAGGAACTATAAATAAAATTTGTACATCCCTTTTACACAATTATAATCTGGACTAATAGCTGATGTGGAAGCATTTGGAAAGAGTTCCTTTTAGTTACGGACTAATTTACACACCAAAGAGGGCTTCGATTGATCGGGTCCATAGAAAAAGATTGGGCTTGGTTTTTGCTTGGGGTTACACAAAGAAGAAAAATTAAAGTTTAAATCATTTTATAACGCTAAGTTCCAAGTAGGAAACACACTATAGGGTTGCTACTGTTTCTTCTATGTAAAAAACCGTCCGTATTTAAAAGGTACTCTTTTCAAGCATTTTTTCTGCCAGCGCTCATTGTCTAAGGCTCCTCCCTCCCTTTCCATGGTATTAGCAATTCACATGAATCAGCCTTGAGTGGTAATATCTCACTTTTAGGATTCGCCCAAAAAAGCCAGAGGTTATCTTGCTGTGGGGGAGACTATTAATCTTAAATCTTGAGCAAGGCCACCATAAAGTCACTCTCCTCACTTTCTGGTCATCTCTATATGGAATAGGCTTGGACAACATGGGTCTGTTTCGCGTGAGTGGCAGTGTGAGGGTGGTAGAACGCCTGCGGCTGCAGTTTGAGCTGACAGGTGATGTGGACCTGGAGGGAGAAAATGATGTTGCAGCCACAGCAGGCCTGCTTCGGGTCTTCCTCAGAGATCTGCCAGACACATTGGTGCCAGAGAAGCTAACGCCCCGCTTCTTCAACATTGTGCAAGGTTTGGTTCATTACATTGTTAATTGTTCGGGATCTCTGTCGGTTATTTTAATTTGTATTTGTTTGTTGCCCAATATAAAAAAAAATCAATCACAAACCTAAAGGCTGACAAAGAAAGACATGAAAACGTAATACTGAACAGATGGAATGGAGTGGGATTAAACAAGTCTTTGAACTTATGTCTAGCTCCTCTTGCTTCAGGCACTATTATTGTTTGACTGCCTTATTTGTTTGATTTTATCTAGCGCTTTGATTGTAACTTTTGGGGAAGAAAAAAAAATAACATTGATGACTGATTGCAGCGTTTGCAACTCCATGGACAAAGTGTGGATTAATGCTCACAGACCTAACTATATAGTTCTTTTTTTTTTCATTTAAACATGTCTTTTATCTGTATTTTGTTTTGTCTTTTTACTTTTATTTACTGTTAAATTAAATATTTCTGTTCATTGTTTTTATCCAGGTTATACAGATAAATCTGTCATATTAGAAGAGCTAAAGAAAGCCCTAGAGTTGTTGCCAGAGGAAAGTTACAATGTTCTCAAATATATATCCTCTCTGCTTGTTGTGGTAGCTGAAAATGAAGCAGAAAACAAAATGACTGCTTATTCACTAGCTATTCTGTTTGGACCAAACGTCTTCAGGTAAGTAGGCAAAGGTTCTTACTGGACTTTATCTTTCATGTATCCAGATCCTTCTTATTCCTAACCCCCTTGATTCCTCTAATGTATGTCTCCAGCCTTCCATGGAGGCACATTCTAACATATTAAGAAAGTCAAAAGAAAAATCCATTGTTTTTTTTACATTAAATAGCACCCACAACAATAATCATTTTAATTTTTATGTTCAAAATAAAAAAACATTACTGTTTTAATGTAAAAAGTAATCTAAGTCAGCTTACATAAGCACCAATAGGTGGAAGTGCTTTTTTTTTTGCCTGTATGGCCTGGTATATTATAAGAAGTGTACTTTAACATTTTTTTTTTTCCTGAATGATTACTGTAATCACACCGTTTATTGATCTGGCCTTTGAAAGAAAGTCATTAAGTCCTATGTTTTGATTACTGAAGCCAGTTTACTACCTGTTTGATATGGATAGAGCTGCCCTTAATCTTGCTTTCCAATCAACATAACTGCTGGATCATAACAGCCCTATTTCCATACCCTTATCAGGGTTCCTTTTATTTTGAAACTCTGCCAAAAGTTAATCACTGTTTTATTGCTATGGCTTGATTGAATTGGGATGTTGAGGGTGCTGATACAAAACATGTTTGATTATGTGAGTGTAGCAATAATTGATCACAGATTTGGACCAGTGCTGGAGTATTGATTGTGGCTTTGACTCTTTTGTGGTACAGCGTGTGAGGGAAAGCTGACTTGGTTTGTTTAAATATTCAAGCCTGTGAGCAGGATATTAAACACTGAGCGCACTGTGTCTCTTCATAGTTCAAGGTATAATGATGATGTGTGGTTAAGACAGATGTTGATAGAATTCAAATAATATCAGTGAAATCTGGTGTTAGTGTAAACTGTTGTTTTATATTTTATTTTATATAATATCTTGTTAGAGATAATGGAAAACTTCTTTGTTTGATAATAAGGTATGAGTTGACATCAGGGATGGGTGGTCTGAGAGACATGGACTCTAGCAAGGAGGTCATGCAGCTTTTTATCTCACACTATGATACACTGTTTGCTGATGATGATGAGCCATCGCCAAAACAGTTTTGGGTAAGTTCATTTTAAATGCCAATAAGCAAGATGGAATTGATTTATTTTTATTCTCTCTACAATTTTATGGAGTAATTGAATTTCAGGAGCTTGCGTCCGTTCAATTTTCAGTGGTGATCATGGAAAAATGTAAAGGAAATCGATAAATTATTCAAATTCGAAATTAAAAGTTTAGAAATCTCTAAAGCACTTTCTTTAATCATATTTGAGCTACTTTCAAATAGACATAGTTTTTCTATATTCACTAAATTGTTCAATGATATCAGTTGTTGAATATGGAAAAAATGATGAATTGTCTTTTTTAGCAAAATTTGAAAATGGAGAAGAGCCTATGAAAGCTAAATTAATTTTGACTTAGTTGTAATCTTTTTTCTCAGGAAAGGACCAACAAAAGGAAATCTCCACCTCCGAGACCTCCTCCCCCAAAAGTTCAGTCATTGCCATCTTTCCAGTCACAGTCAATTGATTCAGTGGATGGTCCCCCTACTGGTCTCGTCTTGTCATCCTCAACATCTTCACTAGACTATAGGCCTGTGCCATCCCCAAGAAAGGTTCTTAGCCTGAGCTATTTTTTGAAAGGGTGGTGGGCATATTATATTTTCCTTGTAAACTAAATCTGTTATAAGAAAAGGATTTTACTGCTTCATGGCATCATGGCTAAAGATAAGCAATATCAACTCATTTTCATTTTGCTTTACCAATTTGCAAATTTATGAAATCACTATGTATATATAGTGAACTATTAAGCAAATCATAAGATATTTTGATATCTCAAAATTTGTACCTATACTTAAGTCATGCTCTGAAACTCTTTCTTTAGTGGTTAAGATCAAGAAGCAGCTCCCTGCCACATCACATTTTAAGCCATTTTCTAACTAACAGATAAAAAATGTCCTGGAAAGCAGTCACAGTCTGGAGTTGGATGTAAGAGAATTGCCCAGTTTGGCTGTTAACTCTAGCAGTATCCCTTTGTTCAGTCCTAGGGAGGATTTGGATCACAATAGGGCTCATTCTCCATTCACTTTAGAAAGGTATTGTTTATCCACACTTTTTCAGTCTTTGTCAATATGCAATTCCAGTCATGTTTAAGCACATTTTTTCATTTGATTTTGTCTTTGAGCGTTATTTAAATCAAGATGAAGGGCAAGTCGTGAATATAAAAATTGTATTGCTATTTCCAACATATGCCTCTTTCCCTGTATTTAAGCTTGAACTAGGACTAGCATTTTCATACTTTGCCTTGGGACTTAAATTTTTTAACACTGCTTTGTCCCATTCAATACTGAGAAAAACCTGGGAGATGTTAATTTAGTAGAAATGCTAATGACATGTGAGAATCTAGACTTTCAGATCATTTTCTGTTTATCTTAAGATGATATTGCAATGGAGAGATATAACGTTGTATATCATTGAGATAGATGTTTGTGATCATTCAATGTTGGCGTGTAGCATGATGGATTTAGAAAACTTTGGTGTGACTGAAACATCTGTATCTAAGAGGCAAAACATTTGTATAATTAATGGAATATGAAGTTACTTTTATACTTAACCTCAATATATTTGTAAGTATAAACAGTGAGATTTTATTGAAATATTTCTGCTCTTCATTCAACAGTGAAACTCACAGCATTATTGAATCTCCTCTGATAACAGCTCGTACCAATGAGTAAGTATGATTTCCTGTTACTTTCCTAGATTCCTTTAAATGAAGAGCATTTGTAAAATAATAAAATTATAATTTCAGTCTGAGAAAACAGTATACAATTTATAGTAGCAAGTATTTGGTATAGCATCATTATTAATTTTTTTGTTAAATTTTGTGTTATGTGAACATATTTTGACAATTGAAAGACAAAGTCTTTAATTTGAGTTCTGTCTGGTGGGGGGGGGGGGGTGGGATTTTTTTACTTGCCACTTTTGAAAACGTACTTGGCAAAAAATAGATGGAATTTTATTAAAATTTAAACTCCATTTTGTACTTTAATTGAAGCATATTATAAACATAGTGAGAGTTACTCAAGTGAGGAAATGGTCTCCAGTCATTGTGTCTTTATCTCCTGTGTAGATTTGTGGAAAAGACCATTGTCCAGACTATTTCAGAGCATATTTTTGGAAGTATGGACTTCAATCAAAATTCAGGGCCCCATTGTAAGTATTTGATTTTTTCTAATTTTCCTTTTTTACTTTCCGATTTATGTCAGTATGCTAAGATCATAATGACAAACAAATGGCTTTAGCTATGTGAAAATATATCCACTATTGACTCATCCATATATTTATGAAGTTTTTTGGTGTGTTTTTTTTTCTTTTGAAGGCAACTTATTCTTTAAAGTATTAATACTTTGAGCATATTAAAAGTAAAATCATTGCCATTTTGATCAGAATGAGTACTTTTACTATGTTAATTAGCTTTGAAGATACATAATCAAATGTCCTCTTGTATACAAAAAAGAAACTTCCTGAAGGCATCAAAACATAGCCCTTTTTTTCTGGCAACATTAATTTGATTTTTAATGCAATGCCCCTTACTATCTATACCTGTTTTAGCTCCAGGATCTTCAAAGAAATTAGTAAACATGGATAATTTAGATGGGTAAGTTTCAATTTTGCTCTCACATAATTTTTTCCTCTGTTTAAGTTTTGAACACTTCGGATCATTTCACTATGAAATATGAAGCTCTTGAAGTGCTAAAGGATCTGACATCATTTAAGAAAATACTGAGCTAAAATATCATCCTTAGATTACTAATAAAAGCTATCACTTTTTTACAACTTTTTGCAAGAAAATTTCTGGAATTGGTACAGTAATCTTAACACATTAAAATGATTCTAGCATTCTTACAGGACAAGCAAATGTATCATCTCATTTTATATAATATGCTTACTTGGTGTCAGTTGTTTTAATATATACTTTTGCTATTTTCTTTCAATCATTTTTTCTTTCACATCAGCTTTTTACCTTTTCCTTCGAAATCATTTTAATATCTCTGTGATCTCTGATTTTTTTAACCCAGTAGTCCAGTAGACCTCCCTGTGGCTAAACCTAGACAGACTCTTGCAGGAAAAGCACCAACAATTACCACTCACCATGGTCTGAATGGCTCTGAGAAGGTAGCTCTATTTTTTTTTGTTCCTTTTCCTTAACATAAAGTTCTCATCAGTGATGAGTGTACTGCCTCACCTGATTATCACCAACATTCTTGATGTGGTAGATTGATGCATTTAACACAAAGTTTTTCAATTGTTCATAATAATCTAAGATATCCCTCTCTTCTTACCTAGCTGCTGAAGTTGTGTAGATGTATTTAATGCAAAAATTTAAGCATGACTTTTGCTTTATTAAATTTGGTGTGGGAATGTTGAAATAAGCGGTGTTTATAGTTATGTGTGTTATCACAAAATTAAATTCAATAGTTCAAAAAGAAATCATTTGCCAACTTTCAGATTTTGGTACTTTTGTTAGGAGTATCAAATATGATCTGTGCGTTTTAGTTTGGTCTTCATTGAAAATTTATGGGAACTTTCCCTCCTTTGTCTTTATTGAAAATTGTGTACACCTCTCTTTTCCCACCTCCCTTTTTTTATTACAGCTTGCAGTGCAGGATGATCAGATGTAAGTATGACTGTAGTTTCAAACTTGCCTTGTAAATAAAATATGGAATTAAACATGTTTTGTTATCAACTATGATAATGCAATTAATATGCATATTATTTGACCGCCTGTATTTGGACCTGAGCTTTTGAATTGCTTTAATTCTAAAGCTTGTAAATTTATTTCAAAGTGGTTTCTTAATTGTTTTTTAGAGGTTTTTTTTTCTGCCCAATCTTTGAGAAATTAATATTTCAACTTTTTTTTTGTCTTCCTTCAGGCATGAGTTTGATGATGTTGAGAGAAGTGGCTTTTTGACAGGGGTAAGAGTAAGTTATGCCTCTTAAGTTAATTTGGACCTAATTTTGTTTAAATGCAAATTTTGTAATGTTTTTAGTTATCTCAGATATCAGTAAATGTATTCAAATGTAGGAAAATAGTAGTATGAATTGTCATACTGTTTTTATCTCACATACATCAGTGTCTGTTTTCTCACATACATCAGTGTCTGTTAAATTTTGCTTTGTTGACAGCATCTCAATCTGTTAAAGGATTCATTTTTATATTGATGTCCCATATTAAGCATATTTCATTTTATCAGTCACATTTTTTCAATCATTTTTTGTTTACTGGTGCCAAGGTGCCAAGAATTGTTCTTAAAGCTGCATTTCATTCATTAATTTTTCTATCTGTGCAATTTGTTCCTCTTGTTGAAGAAGTTCCTTTAATAAGTGTCATATTTTTCCTTCACTTGCCAACTTCATTGCACCTTCAGTTGTGGTAGCTGATGGTTTCCAAAACATATTGTCATGATTGATTTTAATATTTAATATCTGATGCATTGATATTTTATTTTTATTATTGTAATTTGAGAAAGTAGGGGATTTTATTTAGTTTAAATTTTTAAAGTTATTTAGATAAGATAAGATAAAATTTACTTTATTCATTCCTCTTGGGGAAATTCAAAATTGACATGCCCATTAAGATAAAATGACATGATTACATGCAAATAAAAATTCAGGTGTATATATAAATATGTAAAAAATACATATATATTAAAGCAAGATGTATTCATGTTTCTATACAGAATAAGTTTACATATCTAAAATCGTTTACCTTAAAAAGATTAAAATGAATAAAGAAATGGAGTGTGTAATAACGGTGTTATTATTTCAAAAATCACATCTTAAAATTTAAAGACTGTTATGAATTAACATAAGATAAACTTTATTTTCATTCTGTGCCTTCCTTTTTTATAAGAAGTTTATGATTTTAACTTGGCTTGCATTAGGAAGTCACACAGGGAGAAGAGTTCTGTGCAATTATGTGTCATTATCTTTCATTCTAAAGCTTGCTCTTTCCACATTAAAAAAAAGTTTTAATTTATAACGGTATATTTGTATAAGTAAATCAAGGATTACAGCAACAAGAAGAAGCATCCACTTTTGGCATTCTTCTTATCTTGCCATGAATGGATTTTTGCATAATTTTATCAATACTTTCATGTTTGTTTTGCAAGAGAGAAATTTTTTTTAAATCTACTTAGTGATTAATTGTCCCTCGCATTTGAAGAGAAATGAAATTTTTTATTTTTTGTGCTTTATTGTCAAACATTTAATTCGCACAACGCATGCTTCCAGATCAAATCTGTTTCTTATTTTTTTTTTAACATCTATCACCCTATTTGCTTCTTCTCTCTTTCCCTCTTTCTGATTTTTTCCCCCTCTATTCTTTTCTTTGTCGTAATTTTTCTTGATTGCACTCATTGTTTTCTGTTTCTTGTTCTTGTTACACTTTAATTTTACTTTTACTCTCTCTCTCTCTCTCTCTCTCTCTCTCTCTCTCTCTCTCTCTCTCTCTCTCTCTCTCTCTCTCTCTCTCTCTCTCTCTCTTTCCATCTCTCTCTTTGTCTCTGTCTGTCTGTCTGTCTCTGTCTCTGTCTCTCTCTCTCTCTCTCTCTCTCTCTCTCTCTAGCTCTCTCTCTCAAGCACATACCCTTTCCCTTCTCCTCCCTCCTCTATCACACCTTGATATAATGTGACTGATCTTATCCTTAATGTTCTTTTACCATATTTCTCCTTCCTGGCCTTATGCTTTGCTTTCTTTTGCTTTAATCTGTGGCATCTCACCTGATCATCCTGCTTGGCTTGATGTTGTGATCTGCCTGCTCCTCATCCTGCTGCATGTCACAAATTGCCATGGATTCAGCACAAAAAGCCTGTGGGTCCCCCTCGTCGCACACCCAGTCGCAAACATAGGCACTCATTAGAAGGAGCAATGGATTCGGGTGGGCTAAGATCAGGAATGGCTGTAGGCGGAGGCTTAGGAAAAAATTTACAAAAGCAAAACCATTTGCCTCATAGCTCTGGCATGAACCATCATCATCCCCAGGGTGGCAACTTCAACAGAGACAAGGAAAATCAGGGAGGAAGGGAGCTCATGGAAGGATACTCAGGAGCTTTGAATAGTTCTCCCTCAATGGCAGGGAGTAACAACAGCAGTGTTCCCCAGGTGAAAGACTTTGAGCTCGATAGTCCTACCAACACAGCTGGTGTTCATAAACCTAAAGCTCAGGGAAGGAAGAATGAGGATCGCGCCCTAACCCCTCAGTCCCTTAGTGTCCTCAACAGTCAAGAGTCTTCCTCTTATTCCGGGACAGTTCAGTCTCCAGGATCAGCCTCTCCCATGTCCTCCAGCAATGGCATTGTGGAGCGTTCACCAACCAATGGCATCAAGCTCTTCATACCACCACTGGACTTTTCCACTCTTCACGAACATGTAGATGGGACAGGTAAGATTTGAATAAAATCCATTTCTCTCAATCTTGTTTCACAATTTAGTTTTTATGATAAAGTATTGATTTCCATGGAGAAATAAATACGAGTGCAAGATCATTGGAGTGACTTGTAAATTGAGGCTAGGCAGAAGCCTTGCTGGCTTGTAGAATTTTTCATCCCATCATATTCATTAGATTTCACAATCAGCCTGCCCCCTACCAACACATCAATTACTAACATTTGAAAGTATGGCTATGTGCGTAGCACTGTAAATTGAGAATCTTGTCTGTTGGTTGCCTTTTTATCATAAATACACACGTTGGCTCACAAAGACTTTTTTTCGTTTCAAATTAAAGAGCTGGAGTCTTCCAGTGTTTAGTTTAGGGAACTCAGGCAAGGCCAATAGATTGACTTTTATAGTGTAATCTAACACTGGCAGTTCCTTTGCTGGCTCTATTTTGTAATCTTTTCTTGTTTAAGCTGATTCATGCCTGTTTCACTTGCATGTGACAAAATTATCAAAATTTTATCTCCTGCAGATATCCAGATCCGAATCTAAGCTAGAGGAATAAGATCTGATTTTTAAGCCACCACCATCATCATTTCTATTTATTTTTTCTTTCTTCTTTTGTCTTCAGTTCTTCACTCTGGACCGACATCCCTCCTTTTTCTAATTTTGCTTTCCAAATAAAATTCATCTTTTGCGATATAGGGTAAAAAAAAATATTTCAAATAAAAATAGCTTTAATGGAATCCTTATATTTTAAACCTTGGAGTGAAAGAATTTTTATCAGCAACATCTAGCCAGGTTGTAACTATTCATCCCTTTTTTTTTTTAATGATGACGGGATTGAACTTTCTAAATTTCCACTTTGCTTTCCAGAGCCCATTCCAGTGTCAAAGGGTCAATTTGATACCCAGATTTGGATCAAGACCAATCAGCTGGCTGAGCCAGAGGAGACAAATGTTGCTGTCATCTCCCCTCGGTCACACAAGCTGAAGAAAAAGAATGGGTAAGAAATAGGTGCAGCCAGGCTATCTCCTTGCTATTTGTGGCATGGATAAAACTTTGGGTTTTTCCTTGATTTCATTGTTATATTGCCTAAAGTAGTTGTTAGTATTTTTTTTTCCTTTTTCCTTTTATGAATATGTTATGTAGTCTTTTTTTTTTATGCTTAAAATGTAAATAGTTACCCAATTTGTGAGAAACCATGAAGGCAACAAAAACATTTTACTTTGAGTCTTCTCATTGATGAAAAATTTAGGTTATACTGACTTTTCCTGTAATCCTTTTCAGAAATATTTAAGCTCTATAGCTCAGATAATCTTTACATGTAAAGAAGAATAAAAATAGCTATTTAAAAAAGGCTGTTTGAATATTTTCATAGTCATTCATTTTAAATTACATTCTTTGCCTGAAATTATTTTCATCTGCTAAGAATCTCAAGAATCTAGAATGCTCTTACATTGTTCTTTTTTATTAAATGAAGAGGCAAATGACAAATATTTTTTTCTTTTCAATTAATAGACATATTTTTGTTACTCTCCTTTCAAATAAAAACATTGTTCTACTATGCACAAATATGCTTTTTTGGCAAAATAAATATATTTGTATTCAAAATTTAAAAATCTAAAATTTTTTTTTTTTTTTGTTCACAAGTCAATACCAGCAGATGTTTGATTATTTTTCTCCTGTAGAAAAAAATTTAAAAAGAGCAGAAAGTTCATTAGCTGAGGAATTTTAGTTCTAGTATTAAAGAATGTTACATTCTTCTTTAAAGTACAAGATTTCTTTTAACATTTTTAACTTCAAATATTTTTGTTGATATTACCTAAGTAAATTTAACAAAAAATCAGCAGGGGAAATTTCCCTAAATTTGGTTCGACTGAATATCCAATATCATATCTTTTGGTGTCATTTATATAATCTTATTTTTGGTTTTTGTTTATACTGAAAAAAAAAAAAACCACTTTTTTTCCCTTATGCTTTCTTTCACTCTTGTATATTCAACGGTGGAATATTATCTTATTGTTTACACATTTAAAAGAAAATTTTCTTTACTTAAACATATGCTTGAGCTATGCACCATAAAACATATTTGTATGAGACATTTGAGGCTCCCACTTAATGATATCAATTTGCTCTACTTTAACACATTGTTTAATAGAGCTAAATACATATTATATTACCTTGCAAATAGTGTAATAAGTTTAACTTGTCTGAGAAATTAGAATGATAGTTGTGGATGTTATTAAAACCATTACCTTTTATTGCTTGTGATTTTTTTTTTCATTTCCTTTCTTTCTTTTAAAATTGGCTTTTTCTGTTCAAAACTCAGGGGTTACTTTGTTTTGTGGAATTCATTTCTTTTTTTTTTTCCTCTAATTTTTTATGTTGTTGATGTCTTTATTTATTTTTGTAAATATTGAACAACTGGTGAACAGAAAAGGCCAATGCTTTGAGGTTCTTAATGTATAAAAACTTAACAGGACCTCACCCTTGTTGATTTTTTTTTTCCATGTGGCTTGAACACCATGAATTTTGTGTGATCCTATCTGTCCTCTCACTCTCTCCGCCCCTCTCTAGTCCGGAGTCAGTGCTGACTGCGCCGCTGTCTGTAGAGATCGAGGCCCCTATGTCCCCCAGTGCTAATAGTAACTGTGGCTTGTTCAGGTGACACTTTCTCCTCACCTTTAGTAGTTTCTGGAGAAGGAGATGTTGCTGGATGTTGAGTTATGGAAATGTTAATGATAATGATGATGAGGTCAACTTTGATGATGTTGCTATGATGATGGTAGTGAGGACATGAAAGAAAAAAACAGTCTTGCCAACCTGTCCAAAATTATTAAAAATTGTCTTTATTCTATTGTTCGTCCTTTTATAAAACGATACCTAAGTATTTGATCGTTAAAATTGAGTAATTGTGAACAAAGACAGGAAAAGGAAAAGACAAGAATTACTAAGATTCAAACTTTAAGATTAGGTGAAGTTGTCAAAATTTTAATGTAATTTCACTTCTTTTGCTTTTAATATAGGCGATAGTTGGGCAAATAGGAAGATCGAGCAACAGTTTTCCTCTATCCGTCTCTATATCCAGCCTTGTTAACTTATATATTATATATTACAATTTTGAAATTTGGCCTCACTTTTAACACCTTATACAATCATGCAGCATATTTATGCTGCATATTTTTGGTTAGTTGGCAAGCCTGCTGATTTGTTGTTGTTTTTTTTTTCTAAGTAGGAATAGAATTTAAAAAAGTGAAAGTAGAGTATCAGATTAGCAGATGAAAGAAAGGGAGAGTATTCTGGAGGACCACAATGTTTTAATATACTTTTCATCAGCTTATATCATTATTTTTGCTGCTTTTTTCTTATCCTAAGCCATGCTTCTTAGCTTTGTTTTTTCTTTGTCTTCATATTATTCCCTTAATTTAATTAAAATCAATCTCACTTCTTCAGTATCTCAACCAAAAATTCATTCAATGGAGCCATCATGGATGTGTGATTATAAAAGGTGTTTTCATTGTTTTAAAAGCTTTTAAAGTTTCCTATTTTGAGAAATTCAATTGAGAAGCAAAAGCATCAGTTAATTTGTAAAGGCTTGATTCAGTAACAGCGCAGGTATAGAGAAACACCATTTCCTTTGATATTAGTGTTAAACTAAATTAATCCAATGAATGAGCATTTGAAAAAGTTCAACTTTCAATGATTATATCAAAATAGGACTCATTATATTCTTAGAGCTGTCATTAAAGATTATTACTTGAGCATCAGTGTTATTTTATCTGAGACTTTCTTGAGAAGATATAATTCACACAGTGTTGCAGATATATTTCTGGTTTTATCTATATTATGTCAGTCGTGCAAATCTGAAGTGCACTGGTACTAACAAGAAAACATAATATGAAAGTTGACATCCATCCAGGTGTCTGAATACTCCATTATTATTTTATAAACAATCATCATAGCATCATCCATCCAGGTGTCTTAATAATCATGTATTTTTTTTTCATAAGCAATCATCATAGCATCACCAATCTATGTATTTGAGTATCCATGTACTATTTCATAAACAATCAACAGCAAAACTTTTTTGGTTTTTGTATTTGTACCCTTTCTACCCATTTGTGTCTTTTGTTTTGTGGAACTCAAGTACTTTATTCAATTATCTTGAATACCTCCCAACTCAAGTTATCATTTTTATTATATTATAAGATTCAAAATCTTATCAGATCAGTTTGTGTAATTATTTTCTTTATTTTCTTAAATGGATAGGAAATTTTTCATGTAAAGTGCTTTTAGAAGTCATGTAGATGCAAGCAGCGTGAACATTTTAATATGACATGATGATCGTCTTTGTTATCCTCCGACCATTTTTCTAAATATCTAAGTTAACTCAATATGATGTAATTTTATTTTCTCCAGAGCTTCTACAAATACAGATATTCCACCATCACCACCTATCCAACAAGACATTTATAAAAAACACAGGTAAATTTTCATTTCTCATGTATTTCTGTGTTGCTTTTTATTATATTTTTTTTTCGTCTGTGTATATGGTTGTAAGAATAAAAGCGTCCTTCAAAGAAAAAAGACAAATTAAAAGTGATAAAGAGAAGGTTTAGTTGTCAGGATTAGGAGAATTGGAGGTAATGAAGAGTTTTTGTTTCATGTGATCAATTTAGACGAATAATTGAAATTTTTGTGAAATTTTTTAAAATATTGAAATGTTTTTGTTTTGGCTCTGTGAACAGTGTGCTCTTTTAAAAATAGCGGCTCACTCCTCTTTAATGTATTATCAGTTTACATTGTCTTAATTTATAAAGGAAAGCAGTAAAACAGGGCAGCAAGTGAATGATAATAAAATAAATAGATTAGCAGATCTATTCCAAGTTTAACAAATAGAGCGAAAGAAATAAAACTCAAGAAAAAACAAATATTATAGTCGGGGATTGAACCTGCACCTTTGTTTGATTTCAGTCTTGTGCTAGATCTTGCTTTAAAGTTGTCTACATTGTCTACTATTTATTTCTCAGTGATGATGAATGCAGCTATCATTTGAGGCAGCTCACAAAGAAAATTTCCGGTAAGTTTCATTTAGAGGTTTTAAAAAATTGTTGTATATATATATATATATATATATATATATATATATATATATATACACACAATTTTACTTATGTATCCTCCTGACATGCATGTTTCAAGTACTTTTTTCTGCACTCTTCTTAGATGAGTTGTTCTTTTAAGACAAGAATGCCTAATGCAGGACAACTCGTCTCACAAGTAGAAAATGTTCTTGAATCATGCATTTCATAAGGGTCATAACTTAACACTTAGTAGTATTTGAAAGCTCCTCTAGTTGAGCACTTAATATATAGCACTACTTGGCAGCAAAAGATATATCTATATATGCACACAAGTTTAAGTTTTGTTGTTGTTTTGGTTTTTTTTTTTTTTATTAAGCAAAGAATCAGTATGTTTTTGTTTGCCTTGAGTGTAATATGCATTTTACTGTCATTTCTGGCAATTTTACTTGGTTGCAGTCATCTAAGAAACAATTTTGAAATAAACAACACAAAATATTTTGAAGGAAAAATAATTTTCAATGCTGTATTATATGGTCCATGTAAATAAAACATTCTTGCCATTTTAAGACAAGATCCAGCGGTATAATATTTAAAGTTTCAATGTCTATGGTGTTCCTTATATTTTCAGGTTTAAAAAAGAAGATAAAAAACTTTGAGGAAACCTTTGAACTTGAGCATGGTTACAAGGTAAGGAGCCCATTCTGTAGAGGCACAGCACTGATCAAAAATATCCTAGATCTATTGAGACAGTTTTATGCATTTTGCCTCAATGAAAAGCTCAGAATAAATGCATTACTTCAAAATCTGAGTTAAACTCAACATGTAACCAGAATCAAGAATGTTTCTAAAAGCAGCTTTCAGAAAGAAAAGCTTAACTCTAATACTTTTATTGTTGTATTGTTAAAGCGCATGTTTCAAAGAATTGTACTCATGATATCTCTTGGAACTGCTAGAGAGTTGTGTTAAACCTTAAAACGCAAGGAAAGGGAATGTTGTTAATCAGCCATTGTGGAACATTTTCTTAGAGTTTGACTATGCACTACATGAAATATGTTTTGCTTAAAAGCATAAGTTATTGATCATCAAACTACATATAAATCTCTTTTATCTAAAAAAGTTTTTGAGAAGCCTTCAATGAGGCTATAATCTTTTGCGATTCTGCAATACAAGCAGGCAATTTTGATTTTTTTTTTTTTTTCAAGCTGCTTATATAGCAAAGTTATAATGAATTAAATATCTGTTATGATTTGTCCACTGGTAAGAGGTTGTAGATTATCATCATTGGCTTGTAAACATGACCCTTCACATTTTATAATGTCATATGCTGATTTTTTAACCTCTCTGTTATAAGCATATTGAATCTCTTCAACAGTTTTACATAAACCTATTCAAAGAAAGAGGTAAAAAGTTGATATGACAGCCATTACATAGTGTTTCATTTGGATCTTTACCCAATATTACCATAGTTTACAGTTACTGGTGCACAGATTGGTCCTCACAGATTACTGAGATCTAGGTACTATTTGCTTGAAGCAAACTTAGAAAGAAAGAAAAAGATATGCATATTTGTGCCACTTTTGTTTTACTGTAAGGGTAAACAGTGAATATTGGTAAGTGTCCAAAAAGGTAGGCCTGCAAAATCAGTGTTTCAACACCTAGGTGTATTTCACATGACTACACCCTAAAGTTAGCAGCTGAAATTGGCAGTCAAGTTCTATCAAAGCCATATTTAGGGGTTAAAGAGAGTGACCGTTTTTTTATGTTTTAAACTTTAGTAAAGATTAACTTTGTTTTGTTAAATTTTTTATGAAAACTTGCTTTTGGTGTAAAGATATTTAAATGACTGTCTTCTTTTGCCAGCCATCTCAAGGCGAAAAAGCTGCTCAACCTGACATGAAGAAGTACATGAATGAATTATCCAAAGCAAGAAAAGACTTGAAACGTACGTTTCTTTCATAAAATAAACCCTTGTATGCTGTCAACTGTATGCTATCAGGAAATAGCAAGATAAGAACAATTAATTTTCTTATACAGCCAAAATAGCAAAATTAAATAAAAGAAAGATTATCTTCATTAACATGATTAAGTGTAGAGTTGTAGTTTCTTTTTTCTTGGGATTGCCACTAAAATCTTAATTTTATATGGCTGATTCATAGAGGAGGATCTTCACAGAAACTGGAAACAAACACATCTTGAAATGGGAGAAAAGGGCAAAACTGAATTATTATTGCCTGAGATTTCCCCCACTGTGAAAGAAAAGATTTGTCATGCCACCCCTCAATTAAAAATGAAAATCTACCTGTGGGATTACCTGCAAATGCAATACTTTTTCTTGATGTGAGTGTTTGGATTGCGTGGGCGTGGGGTAGGGGAGTTAAAGTGATTTTTTATAAAAAAGATATAAGCAATGTTCATTTTTTCCACCACTCCACTTATACGGAACAGGTTTGAAAGAAACAACAGAGAAAGGTAACCGCTCACGGCATAACAGTGGAGCATCCTCATCTGGTGTGGAACCATCTCCTCCAGCCACGCCCAATGTTGCATCAACCCTAGAGTTGATATTACATTGCCTCTTGGAAAAGAGGAAGGAGACAGGGCGCCCAGAGGAACTTTCGGTCGGCTACATTTTTCTTTTGTTATCCTGAACATAGTGGAAAAAGTTTTGTATATAAAGTTACATACAAGTTACGGTTTTAAAGGTTTCTTTCAAATATCTGCAATTGTTTTTCCTTGTTGTTTTGAACTTATTCTGTTTCATGCTGATTTTCCATTTGAAATTATTTTTATCCAAGGTTGCTCCTATACATGAGATAATACATGGCATATAATGAAGAAAAAAGTTTGCAACGTAAAGTTTATTCTTAAAATTATTTGAGCATTTGTATATGTGTAATTTAGTTCTGCTCTTACTTATTATTCTATCAATATTTTATGGTAATGCATCGCTTATAAGATTTTTAAGTGAAAGTACATTCTTGAGTACTCATGTCGAAGTTTTTAGTCTTGATCAGTCTCCAAATTTAGCTCTTACATTAGCTTGTTTTGACTCTTGGAATTAATACAGACAGCAATAATTTTTGTCATAGATTTTTAGGGCCTATCCAATATTCTTTTCAATTTTGGGGGTAGTTTATTTTTGCCCAGACTTATGTAAATTGTAATTTCAAATTTATTTGACAAATTAAGTTCAGTTCAAGAGGAATGCACAAAAGGTTGTTGTTTGATTATTTACAAGGGTCATACATGAAAAGTGTGTTATCCTTTTAGAAGGAACTTTAAAATAACTGCTGTATAATGTTCAGTCCTTTCTGTGTGTCTCTGTTCAATCCTCCGTCAAACAGCTGATGTCAAGAGAGCAGGTTCATGAGGAAAAACTTGCTGTACAGAGGGCCTTACTTCACTTTGAGGGACTGCACGGCAGGCCGGTAAGATTCATTTTCCAGTTACCTATGAATTTGTGCCCTAGAGTCACTTTTTTCTTTTGGACTTTTTGTTTGTTTGTTCACTATTAAAGATCAGAAGACAAGTTTTTATTGTTATTAAGGCATTTGCTCTGTATAAATTACAAGTTTTTGTCATCATGATTTTGAAGCCATATCAATTGAGTCAGTTTGTTATGTATAAAACAGGAATCTGCTGATATGCCATAATAGAATATTGGACTCAGTTCTGAATAAAAGAAGCATGCCATAAACAAAGAGCACTTTACAAATGGACAATTCCATGAAATAGCTTGTAAGTCTGTAAGATATTGACCCTGCACAAGTTTCTTTAGTCATTGATAGCAACAAGAACTCTGGCATAAATCTTTTTTTTTTTCAAAATAATTTTGTATATATATATATATATATATATTTATATAAAGTAAATTCACGCTGATTCAATTCCTACAAAGAGTGTGGTTTTATTGTTTTATATATCTATGTCACACTTGCATTGGAATTGACATGATAATCAAGAAAAGAATGTGCTGCTTAACTGTGCAAGAAAAGCATTTCGGTGTTTTTAATTAAAAAAAAAGTTTTCATCTATATTTCTTTGTTTCAAAAGAGCACCCGTGAGGAAAAAGATCTGATGAGGCCACTGTATGATAGATACAGATCTGTGAAGCGAATGCTGGCAAAGCCTGTGTCTGTAGGTTTAAAACAAACTTGCATTTTTGAAATCTTTGATATATTTATAATTAATTCTATGCAAACAATACGTTTCTTATCATGATACTTCAATATGAGTTTAAACAAAGAATTATGTTGCTGTGATGGGTTAAAGGAAAAAGGGATGATGTTGAAATTGGAATTACCAATATCATTTTTCCCAATTGAAATTGTGATCTATACACCCGGCGATTGAGCTAAAATCCAGGGTGTCATAGAACCTGAAAGTTATATATCATCAGAACTACCTGAAAATTATATATCATCAGAAAAATCAACAAGTAAGAAAAAAATGTCAACGTTCGGGATTGTTTATCTTGGGTTATTATTTTTACTAATTTTTAAAGAGCTGATTTTAATTGTATATTCCGTAACAATCCTCTCCATCTCATTGCTTATTTTTCCAAAGAGAAAAGAGATTTTAGCTGGGTTTTCTGGGGATTCGAGTTCTAATTTGTTAAATTGCAATAAGTCCCAAGTGTCCTTGTGTATCATAGGTTTTTTCCCCCCCCTTATTTATTCTTAAAATAACTATATTTTCTTGTGGTGTAGTCACCTCATCTTCTTTTTTTTTTTTGAGTGTTATTATTGTTGAGAAACATAACTTTTTCAGCCTCGCAATTCACTGGAACTCCAAACTGTACCTGAAGACAAAATGATTGAAATTCCAAGGTTTTTAACGGTGAGTCTTTTTTTATTGTTACACATTTATGTGTCACTTCATTCCAATCTTTTTCAATGGTTCTTCTGCCTCCCTTATCTGTTGGACCTGTATCATCAATATAATGCATTAGTACTTCTTACTATTTCATATCTCTACTTCTCTTTATTTACTGTTAAGGATCGGTAAATAAAAGCCTTGATAAAATGCGTTTGCTTGCCTATTTGAAAGATAGTTTCCCACCTTTTGATAATGTTGTACAGTACTCTTCTTTGTGAATAGTTGAAAAAAGTAATAAGAACATCTTTTGAAATCGTTTTTCTTGAATATCAATGGATACTGTCAAGGAGTTTAAATATAAGATAGACTTGTATTAATAAATCAAATTAAAGTAAAAATCGTTGAAATGGTCCTTAAATAAGGGGAATTGCAAAGTGTTTCCCCATGTATCCTTTTTGATTCAAGCTTCTAGTAAAACATTTTATCTTTTCATGTTTTTATTTTCTACCTCTTCTCTGTAGCAAAGAAATGCTATCCGAATACCCACTGCATTAGAGAGCGAGAGAGAGGTTGTGGAGAATAGCCTGGACTGCAATAGTGGCCAGATTAGTGGGAGAAGTGCCTGGGGTAGTCATGCTTCCGATACACCAACCTCTGGAGGGGAGTTTGGCCTGGTCACACAGGACCTCTGTCTTCTCAGGGAGATTGAGCAAGAGGTTACAGCTTCCAGATGCCTAAATAAGCTGAGGGAGGAAGAGGAGGAAGATGAAGAGGGTGGCTCAGGCAGGCCTGAGGATACTGGATGGGGTGGAGGAGGAGGCAGTGAGGACAGTGGAGGAGGGGAGGCTAACCTTCATGAGTTGTCTCTGTAAGTTACCTTAAGTAGTTGTGCAAGAAAATAGTTTTTAAATTTCTTTCATGTTCATGATGTGTTATAAGATGAAGCAATATTGTACACTCCTAATGCTGAATACAGACAAAAACTGATAGTTCGACTGTTCAGAAAGTAAAGAAATAATATGATTGGTTTCAAAGTTGATGCCTGAACATATTTCAAATTTTCATATTATATTCATATTAGAGTTAATTAGTGTGAAACATGTGAATGTCACTGCCATCTGATATAAAATAAAAAAATTTGTGGGGTTTTATTTCTATTTCCCTTTTCCCATTAGCCTTATTTATCAATCTTATTCAAGTGGAAGGTTTTACTGTCTTTGAACAAAGTCGCAAATTTATTACAAAATCAAATATGTTTTCATAACTAAAATTTCACCCAAATTACTAGTTTTTCATTTTTTTTGTTGGCAGCTTCTAAAGCAAAATGGGAAAATTCTTTTGAAACAAGTATTCACATAAAGATGGTATTTTACTGTCCTTAATTACTCACGATCACTTATAAATGGAACGCATAAATACCAGGCAACTTTTTTTTGGCCATGTGATGAGAAAAGAGAAACTGGAACATCTTGTGGAGTGATCGAAGGAAAAGGCGGCAGAGGAAAACAGTGAGAAAAGATGGAGGGACTAACAAAGTGACTTAATGTAGGACGCATGACAGATGCACTAAATTATGAGGGATTAAGATGTGTGGACGTCATAATCGCCTACGCTAAAGAGCAGGGCACCTGTTTGATTGAATACATCTAATAGTATCACCAAGAGTTAGCTGTAAATTGTGTATGTCTGATACAAGAAAAATGGATACCAAATGTCATACTAGATTAAAACTGTAAGTTTAGATCACACGAAAAAAAAAATTAATTATGAACTTTAAATCCCTGGTTTCAGGTCAGAATTGCACACAGAAATTGAAATGTCCAGAGGCAAGAAAAAGCGGTTGCGGCGAGTCCTTAAAGACTACGAAGAAGAGTTTTTGGGCTTACATGGAAGGTACAAGTTTTATGGGATAAGAATAGTAAGATACAAATATTTTGAAAATGTGAACTGTTTTCTGAATTAATTTAAAATATACTGTCAGATCAACACTTCAAATTATGACCTGTAAACTTTTTGAATAAAAGCCTTCCATAATCTCAGTCCAACTATACTTGTTTCTTTCTACACAGGAAAGTGCAAAAAGAAGACAGATATCCCTTGCAATCAGAATATAGTCAATATAAGGCAAGTTTTTCATTTAATCACAAATTTTTATGTTCTTTTTTTTTCTTCCCATCACATTCTTGTTTAATGCCAAAGAAGAGGACTTACTTTTAATGATTGTAACATTTTCTAAAATTTACATCCAAAATTTCATTACTAATGTAAATCTTTTAACTTGAAGGCACTCTAGTAAAGCAAACTTTGTAATTTATATTTACATATAGATAGATAGATAGATTTAAGTTTTGTTTAGTGAATCTTCAAAGCACTGGCTATCATTACTGAACCCTTTTAGGGGTGGGGTTTAGATCTAGTAATACCACTTTAGAAGAGTATTTGTTGGCACTCGACTATTTTATTTTTCTTTTCACTTAGAGATGACCCACTTTTCTTAAGGCTATGGGATTCTACATCAGTTGGCAGTCACTTATCCTCACATTCCATCTTATTGGAGTTTTTGAGATGATACCCAAAATCACTTGTTTCTTGTTATATGTAGTTTCCCTTTGAGGTGGATATCTTAGTCATTATATATATATATATATATATATATATGTACATCTACCTAGGATCAGACACTGATTAGTCTTAGAGTTTTATAAAGAGAGTCTAAGAAATGAATATTCTAATTTACCATGCATTTTCCCTATAGACTGTAATTCTAGCTGGTAGGTATTAGAATGTGTTCATATTAATAATTGGGATGCCATATAGGTCACTTGGCAGAGCGTTGAACTGATAATAGAGAGGTTAGTGTTCAGTTCCCTTATCAGGTCATCAGGTGGTGAAATCAGCAGTTCTATATTTGACTTGACAGAAATCACCCATCTCAGTGTAAGATATTCGAAAACAATGATGGTATATTTTCTTTGAGCTGCACCTTATACTGAGCTGGCACATTGAACTTTGGAAAAGGGAGTTGAAGAATAAAAGCATTAACAAAGGGAAGCAGGAGATCAGAGAATGGAGAAATTGGTGTAGGAAAGATAAGATTTTAGCAAGGATAAGGAAGAGTAGGATGTGTGTAAGATATAGAGATGAGCAAGGAGAAGATTGAGAAGAATGGGATGTGGATGCAGGAATGATAGTGAGATATTTGATGAGGTGAAAAAGGAAAGTAGGGAAAGGAGGAGGTTTGGGTAAGAATAGGAAGAAGTAGAAATGGAATATCAGGTAAAGTAGCAAAATGATTGTTTTGGCATGGCAAGGAAGTAGAACTAGGGAGTAACAACAAGGCAGGGATAAAAAAAGGGCAAATCTTAAAAGAAAAGAAGTTAGGAAATTTTGAATGCTTTGGTAGTTTTCTACATACCATATGATTCTATAATTTCTATAACCACAACAAATACGGCAAGAGTTATGTATAATTCTATTAAATGTGATTGTTGTCTTTGAATGTGTTAATATGCCTTTTTGATCATATCAATATTTTTAAAATAATTCGAGGAATTTCTGCTTGACTGTGTATTGAAGCCTGGCTTTTCATTTTGTATCTTTATATCTATTGATGGTTATCATAATTGGCAACATAAGAAAATCAGGATATTTGAATCCTCATATATGCTTTTTACTCTGCAGAAAGTGAAAGCAAGGTTACGTCTTCTGGAGGCTTTGGTTCTCAAACATCATGAATGACTCACACAGTGCAGAATGAACAGCTTTGCTGTTGATGTGCTACTTTTGTTTTGTTTTGGTTTATTTTTTTATTTTGTTTTTGTGTGTGGCATATTTTTACAAATAAAGTGATAAATTAGTATTCTTTTCACGTGTACTTTATGGTTTATAGCTATATAATTATCAGTATTTATCTCAATAGTTTCTTAGCAGGGTATATTTTTTTTCTTATATTTTCATTTCTTATGATCTTATAATTTTAAGATCATGTTTATAATTATATTCATAAAATTGAATAGAAGTAATAGATTATTTAAAGAAAAAAAGGGTCTAAAAAAACTGACCCTTTATTTAAATCTTGTAATTTGTTGATAAGAAAAGAAACAAAAAGCTTTGTTTCCAACAGGATCAATCAGAAACTTAAGAGCTTTTGTCTCTGTGGTATGAAGTTAAGTAAGTACTATAGGGAGTGAGCAAGCAACTTACAAATAATTTGTTGTGCCGTATTGTGTCATGTTAGCACATTGCAAGGCATGAGGTTGTCAGTGTTTATGTTAGTGTGAATGCAATATGTGCTTAGACAACATTAGTCAAATTACATGCTCCATAGCACAAAGAAGTTTAGAATCATAAGAATGAGACTTTGTGTGCTCACAAGGTCACATAGTGATGTTATTACAAACTTGTCTAATAATAGCAGAATATTAATATTTTAATAGCAATTTTAAATCGTTGAAAATGATCAAAAAACATAGACAGTATGAATTTTTAAATAAATATTAAATCATGAAAGGTTACTGGTTATAAAAGTTAAAAGAATAATACCATTTTTATTTGTCTACTTGAAAAAAACGTTTTGTGTGAATTCCTCAGTTCTTCAAGGAATGGGAAGATGTTATGGTGGTCTTTACAATATCTCTTACCCTCTGGAGTGCAAATTGGTTTGTGTGACAATATGAATGCTACGTGTTTACACAGCAAGTTCTTCCACTATAATTGTTTTATCTTTGACAAAATATGTTATTTGAAATGAATGCATGGTATGAAAAAAGTACTACCAATATTAAAAAAAAAAAAAGTTTTTTAAATTGTAAACTACATTTTTCCACCCTGAGCTTCACATTTTATCTTTGTAGATTTGTGTTGCAACCAATCCTATTGGGTCAGATGTCAAAAATTCAGATTTGGGAAAAAGATTTATTTGAAAGTACTTAAATTTCTCTTTGCCACACTATTTCAAAAGAGCCAAAAGTATCTCCTATCAAAATTCTGATAATTTCATGCAATTTTACTTCATAGGAGCTGGGAAGAACATTAACACCTTAATTTGTGATTTGGGTGCCAGACATATGTTTTCACTTGAAATATGTGTAGAAATAACAATAATTCTTCTACTATCATCTTTAAAACTAATAACTGATTTGCCAGTAGGGAAAAATTCTGAAAAACAATTTGTTTTGAAGCATGAATTTTTAGTAAGCATATAAAATATATTTGGCTTTGGTTTTTTTCCCTATATTGTTGTTGAGCGTTTTTGTTGTGTTTTAAATTTATCTTCATGACGTTTTGTTTTCTTTGCTTCACTTAATGCAACACAAATAAACTGGTGCTTTAGAGTTTTGCACAAATCATATGAGTATTGATAAAATTGCATAGCCATGTGGAAATATCATCTAGTGTTGTCCAAGATACAAAAATGGCAAGACAGAGTAATTCATGAAAATCTTTTCAGTGTCCTAACGCGTAATCCCATGCATTTGTCTATCTATGAACTCACTTGCAATTTTTTGAGAAATTTAATGCCCTTGAAGAATCTAACATGGTGTAAGTGACAAATCCTCCACTCAGGGAGACATAGGCTGCTACGGTTTTTAAGTGCTAAAGCACTGCCTTGTCATTCTTTTGTCTTGGGTATTATGGAGTCTAATTTTGATTTTATATTTGTAGAAATCACTTTCAGCAGTGGTGGATAGTCAAAAAATAAGTGAAGGTGTAGGTAAATTTTTAGTCAAGAGTTATAAATTCCATGATTTAGAAAAACAGTTGGATACATTGAAAAAAAAAATTAGAGCTTTGTATATGATGTGGAGCTTTCTAATCATGGCCACATTGGCTTTTTAAAGCTGTGAGGGAGATGAAGTGGAAATTTGACAATTAAGAAATAGTATTACTCCCCATGTTTTTATTTTGTTTACATGTTCATATTTTGTAGAAAATAGTGTATCCCATTTCCATTACCTCCAAACTATTCACATTAAACCTGTTGTGGATACATTAAATGTTCACGTAATTAACTTTTGACTTGTATTGTCCTTTTATATGCATGGAACACATTTCTGAGAGATGTGGCAATATTGCCAGACATGATACTGCTTGAATGCATGCATTTGTATCACTTTGAAACTTGTCTCAGGGTAGAGATGTGCCTCAGGGCACACTTGTTGTCCACAAGTTACAATGAGAAGGCCATATATTTCACACATTACCAAATTTTGTTGTTATATTGAAAAATTCAGAATGTTGGATGTTTCTAAACTGTTCGAATTTGTTCTGCTCCAGAATAGATTGGACCAGGGTTGCCTTTATATAAATCTATAGTCTTGGTACATAGCACCAATATCCTTATGCAAAGTTTTAGGCTAAATAAAAAATTAAGCTAGCTAAATGCCGAAAAAGTATAAATTTGGAAGCTATTTTGAAATTGTGGAGAAATTACTGTAAAAAATTTATTTCTTCTCTTTCTCTGTAATAGCTAAATTGCACCATTTTCACACAAAATTAAATTGTCTGATATGTATAAAAAAAAAAAAAAAAAAACAGAACCATCAAATTTGCTGGAATTGTCATATCAGACTCAAATCATTCTACTGCAGTACTCCCTGTTCTTAAGACCTCAAGAGGAAGCTGACTTACAATTTTGCCCTTATACCAGACTGAAATTGATAATTAAATTTTTGTACTAAAAACTTCTCATGAATAGGCCTTGAGACTATAGACTATAGACTAAGTTAGATTTTTTAGCCAAAGCTTATACAACAGCACAGCACCATGAGACAGGCGTGTTTTTTTTACGTATGGGAAAACATTGTTAGCAAACCTTGTCCAATCGAATTTCATTCCTGAAGTAGATTTTTGTTCAGTTGAAATTTTCAAGTTTCGTTTCATCTTGAAGAATGTTTGCTATTTTCTTATTTTTTTTCATTGGATGACTGTGATATTATACTTGCATTTCTATGCTGAATTTTTTATATAAGTTGATCTGTTGGAAAGCATGCTATACTGAGTTTGGGAACATCAAACTATATTATCCTTTTGATCTATATTGTTGCGCTGACAATTGTTATAATTAGTCACATTTTAACTTGTTCTTCAAATCTTGTTGAGCAGATCTCTCATGTTAATTGTGTATAACAGAGACAAACCTGCCCATCTATACTGGCTTGTTGCCTCAGCAGTTCTTTCATTGCTCTGTCTGGCATCTAGTGACAACCTGTACCTCTGTTTAATAACGGCATTTTGTACATAGTTTATCCTTGTGAAACTGTTACAATGGAAAGGGTTGATAGTAGTAGTTTTAAATGTTCAATTTTTTTCAACAATTGGAGGCTTACCTTATATTGCAGTTGCCCCAAATCTGATAGGTCATGTTATTGGCTAATTTTTAGTGTAAAATGAGTGAATGAAATAAAAAAAAGCAATAATGTCTAAGAAATAATGCAGAATTGTTATCAATTGCCTTCATATGCTTGTTAACATTTGAAAATGTTGATATAAAATATTACTCAACTTTGATGTCTCGAGTTTGTAGTTTATCAAAACTAATTATTGAGTGTTAGAATATCTTTTTTCAAACTTATACACCCATTTAGAAGATACATGGATTATGCAATATATATTTTTCTTCTAAAAGAGGCATGTCATTGGAGAACTATGACAAGGTACATATTTAAATCATTGTATTTTTTTAAATCTTTTTACCCTTAACAAGTAGCTCTGCATAGGGAAAAATATTTGATAATTTAGAATGTGATGGAGCAATGTTGACATTTGAGGTTTGCATTATGTTTAAATTTCAGAACATAAGGCTGGTACATAGATGATACTTTTTAAATTAAAATACATCATGCATTATAAAAGGCAAAAATATATTGATATATATGTACATAAGAGCATAAAAAATTGTGGCTAAAAATGGCATGTTACTTATACTGGATCTTTCTCTGGAATCATGTGCATTATATTTTGCCATGTAGAACATTGAAGACATCTGACTATATTTAACGCCCTCATGCAGTAAAAATGTGTAAAACATTTTTTGTTGTTAAAAGTAAGGGCTTGGTTTGAAGGTTTCAAAATCTGTCACCTAATGATTTGACAGCATCTTTTCTTGTGTTGGTGTTGGTTGGATTGGGACCAAGCAAAAATATTTCTTGATTTCCATCACTTTAATTGGAACTGGTAGACTTTCATTTTCAAGTTCTCAATGCTTTACTTAAAAGTTTCAAATGGCCAGTGCACAATTGTCAATCTGTTGTCCGTGCCTCTCAATCAAATTGTTGTTTTGTTGAATTTATTATTGTGTTGATTCTGAATATTGAATAGCTACATTATTGATTATGATAAAAATGAATTCATATCATGATGCTTATAAAAGCATTTCTAAAATCATTTTGAGTTTTTTAGTCCATTCACAATCTCTGTTCGAATAACATTGTTAGTTTTGTATTTACTTGTAAGGTTAAAGGTTATTGTTTTTACTAACCAATGAAGTTAATATAATAAGAAAATATATTTTCCTATGCATTCAAAAATCAACAAGAAGGAAATGGACTTGAAAAAACCCACGATAGAAGCAGAAACCAGGTCAAGTACATCCTGATCAGTAAAAGGTTTAGAAAAGCCCTTCTCTGGGGTTAGGGTTCTGTTTCAATTCAATCAAGCCCTTCAAAATAATATATTGTGTGGCTGTTCAAAATAAATTTGAAGTCTTAGGAGAAGCTGTGGAAGTGGATCAACAATCGGTGAAGTTCAAAGTAGCGATCAGAAGCAGCGGTGGAACAAATATCAATGGTTGAAACAACAATAAAAGGGAATAACTGATATTTTGATACTTGTGGAAAAGAGGGAAGTAAAAAATAGGGAAAGAACATGAAACATTGCATAAAGAAATCGGGGGGCAAAAGGTGATGAAGACAAAGAGAAGTGGATCACTGACAAGTACAGAAGTATTGAGCAGACAATGTACATAAACGTAAAAGAAATCTCTAGAAAGAAAACCTGCCCATACATAGGATGCCTAAAGTCAAAAAACGGTGGCATCATTTCTTATCAAAAAATTCTAGACGGACGGGCAGAATCCAATATGTGAACTTTTTGAAGACCACAGAAAGGATTATAATTTAATGAAGTGCAATTTTGTCAGGCCACCTAGCATGAAAGATGAGAACAGACAAAGCAATAGGCCCAGACAATATGTTGATGGTTCTTTTAGAAGCTCTTGAAGATTATGGAGTTGATAAGACTGCAATACTAGACATCTCCAATTCTAAATTACAGCACTGCCAAAAAAACCAGGGACACAGAGCGTGAATTGCATAAAACAATCGGTCTTACGAGTCATATCGCCAAATTACTTTTAAGTATCATCGTGATGCAAGTCAAAAAACAAAGTCAAACTAGAAAAAGCAGAGGAACAGTGTGGCTTTGTAGAGGTAAAAAGTTCAACCTACTCCTAGTGCTATCTTCATCCTTAGAACTATAATTGAATGAGCTCTGAAAGCACAAAAAGAGGTATATCTATGCTTCGTCATTTATATCAAGGCATTTGACACAGTACCAGTACCAGTACTACCACATGATGAGATAATCATTGTGCAAATCTAAAGAGAAAATCTATTTTGGCTCGGACAATGATCAGCAATAGTTACTTAAAGCCTATATGACAGTTAGGTCTATTAAATAGATTTATCCCTGGTTCTGAAACTGACAAATTAAACCAGTTATCCCAATGTATAGATCTAAATCCAACCCCCCCAAAAAAATAAGAGAAAAATGGGGAAAAAAGGAAGAGCCAAGGTAAGTGTGGCTCTAAAGCTAGGGCAAAAGCTCAAAAATTAAAAATTTTTGTTCATTTTATAAAACCTTATATACCTGTCAAATAAAATCTCTTAAATTTTTTAACAATTTTACATGCTGATGTATTTGTGAATTTAAAAAAAAATAGTGCTGTTTGAGGGAATAGTCTCCCGTAGGGAGTTGTTATCTTTTTTTAATTTGATTGTTACACTAAAAACAGCCCAGCTGCAAATGAATTAAGAAGACACCAAGTCCAGAGCCTTTTCAGATTACCAATTTTAGATTTAAGTTTAGTGTAAAAGATTGTTTTGTAACTGATTGCAATGCTCCTCTTTTTCTATATGGTCCATAGCTTTGAGGATAGTGCACTCCTGAGATATTGACATACAAGGGTCCAAAATTTCTATATTGATATAAGCAGAAGTCAATATAAAGATATATCTTTTAAATAACTTTTTTAATTACTCAACATGTACTTTAAACACAGGGTCTTATAGTAGGGGAAGCAACTATTCATCATTTCATGGCTTGTAAACTTTCAGTTACTTTCCTTCGATAATACATGTGGCTTCTTTCTTGCACATGCAGTCTCTCCCTCCCCTCCTCCCCTAGATTCAACCAGTGGGCTCTATACAGGGAATTGATGCACTTCAGGTCTGATCAGTGCTAGCCTAGTTCTGATTGGCTGTGCATCACTCTTTTGTGAAGTTATGGCATTTTGAAACACTTTTTTTAATTTTCTCAAAATCGCATTTTTGCATACCTGGTACTCATTTAAAATGAAGTTTCTCAAAAACTACCATGTAGAATGATCTGAAACTTTGCACATATTTTCTACTAATGTGTCTCTATTATCATACAGAATGGTGTAGCTCTTTTTATTTTACTTTTTTTCTTTTCCCTTTTTTTCTTTCAATTTTATCACAAAATTTCATTTTTGTGCATTTCGCACAATGCAGTTTATCTAAAACCTGATAACTCAAGTAAATATTAAGATATCAAAACTCTGGTCTGTATGGTTGTTTATATACATAATCTGTACTTGCTTGTCAATTTTGAAGTCTCTGGCAGCTTTCCTGGTTGAGATTTTTCAATTCTTCTTTATGGTACCTTTAAGGTCTATTTTTAGTGTTCCGGGACCCCTTTTAGACAATAAAAACAAAATTTATGCTTTCCAAGTCAAATTTTTACCATAATATTTCAAGTTTAGCCATAATTATGTGATGTGAGGGTCTAACAAGATAATTAGAATGGTATTTTAGATTTTAGCATTTTCAGTGTAGGAACCCTGTTAAGTTCAACTTTTCAAGGCCACAACACACCTACCGCTCAGCCCAGCAGGTTAAGCCCCACCACTCCTTGTGAATCATTGAATGTGATACACTATACTATGGGCCCAGTGGTCGCACCAAAGTTCAACCTCCCCCCCCCCCTACCCTTATCATATCATCCCACCATGCTTCCTGACACATCCACAAAGGTACTGGTACCAAAGGGATGGCCACTCACTTCGCGACCAGCATGAGGCATTTGAAGAGAGACAAAGACGTGAATGAGATCATTTTCCTGTCACTGGGCCTCTTTTGCCCGGTTACTTTGATGCTATGGGTGTCGATACAAGAGAAAAGGAGAGAGAGATTGACAATATAGAGAAATGTAATTACAAACATATCAAATAGGGAGAAAATTTGGACTTTATAAAGCATGTTGATGTAAGAAAAAAGTCGATATAAGTGGTATGCACTGTAATTGTTTCAGAGTATAAGACAGGATATTTAATTGAAGTCTGTTCAGATACTTGATCTTTACCTTTGCAGTTATTACAATGATTTTTTCTCTCTGTCACAGAAAAAAGGCCTAGAGAAGAAATTTCTCACCTCTTGATGTATTCCCAAGTAATGCTCTGTTCCTAGAGACATCTCTTCCAAAAGCACTGTTAATTTTGTTATCTATCTTGTCAAAGCATTTGGTCATCTTCTTCACCAAAGCATAAAATATAAGATATGAATGCTTTTTATGAAAAGTTGAGAATGAATATGAATTATATGTTATCTAGATTTATATATAGTGGACATGGCATCTTTTCAAGTAAATTTGAAAGTTGTTAGTTTGAAAGATCACCAAGATTATCTCCCACAATCTATTTCAACCCAACATCACAACTTTATTCGGATATTTGGGGAAAAATTCCGATATGATCATCATCCTAACTTCCATCTGCTACTTGATTACATGTATTGACATTTACTGAACAGCTGCTATTCTCATTTGAGTTATCTAGATCTCAATTTAATCTCTCAAAAGGATTAGATCTTCCTGATTTAAATCTTATGGCACATTATTGATCGAGTTTTTATCATCTTTATCACTTTAAAACTCACCTCGTAGAATTGTAGTAATCAGTTTCTAAATGTTTGTCAGAACTGTTTTACAATACAAGTTTTGCAGTCTCTTTATCTATGAACTTTCTCACCAAAGCCATTTGCCTTCATGGATGCACATTTCATATAACTCTGGGCTGCTTCAGAATATAGTCCTCTTTTTTAATGAATTTAGCTATTATCCTGAACATTTAACTAAAGTACAAGTCATTGCAGTTTTAATACATCACTGCTCCTTGTTTTAATCACTTGTTGGAATGAAAAAAAAATGTAAAGCTTGGCACTAAATACTTCATTTTCCTTCTCCTGCACATTTAAATTGTAATGGATGATAGACTTTTCAGTGCTTTGCACACAAAGGCAAAGAAACTTGATAACAAGCTGTTTGGCGCCTCGTGCTAAAGAATAATAATGTGAATTATTTTTTGTTCAGATGAGGAAAAACAATCTGATTTATTGAAAAACATTAAATTCATTAGAATCAAAGTAAACATGAATGTGAAAGCTTTAAAAATGTTGCACAAGAAATGAACTTCACATGTAACTTTCTTTTATTTTCTTCATTTTATTGCTTTACCATAAAAGAGCAATATCTTTATTCAATTGAAGCTAAAATTTAATTAAAATGATATACATTTAACAAAATATTTTAAATTTGTAAAGAGGAACAGAGGTTATGTAGAGATATTAATATTTAATATTTATCTGCCGGACTAGAAGCATGGTATCAAAGTCTAACAATGCCATTAAAAGAATAAAAGGCAGCAGCTGACCAGCAGAAACTTTTTTCAGGAAGTCATCACCAGGTAGTTACAAAATGAAAACGTCTTTGGAAATGATGTTAATGACAAATAAATTCTGCTCATGTTAATTCAAAACTATCATTAATTTCACAACTGTAAAACATTTTATCAAAAAAGCATTATCACAGATGAAAAAACTACCTGCACAAATAATAAGATGCATTAAAACATCAGTAACAAGATCATAATGTTAACTTAAGATATTTCTCATAACCCACTTGTGGGCCTGGACTGTTTCTGTATCTCTATATTTTCTTTCACAGTCTTCAGAACAGCTTCAGCTGAGTCCAAACAGCCATCAAAGGTGGAATGACTGAATCCATCTCCAGCGAGAATTATCAGAGGTGCTTTGTTAAGGATCAGGCACCCTGGGCTATCCTTGTATGCCTTGTGAATCTGTGTATGAAGCACAATTAAATTAAATATGAAAAAAAAAATCTTAGGGTGTCAAATGTAAAATATTTGTCTTTGTTCCTATGCTTCTTAAATATTTATGTAAATATTATACTGCCATTTTTCTAGATTTTCCTACAGATCTAATTATACACTCATTATTACACAAGTAAAACTTGAGAACTCACATGTCACAATTTCATGACTTAAGTGACAAAAAGTAAAGCTATATATCAGACTATAATTCATTGTCTCTGCCAATTTTAGGTGTACTTGCTGGTCTCAAAGCCTGCCATCACTAATTGTGTCTTCAAATGCAATTTTCTTCATTCATGACCAAAACAAAAAATGGAGCTTCATGAATATAATTATTCTAGAAAGATTCAGTTTAACATTCATCAGATCATGTTTGGCCACACCATTATTATCCAAATTTTGATAAAACTGATCAAGACCTTAAACTTTATATAACATTGGATTGTTTGACAAAGAATGTATCAAAGTTTTATTAGTAGTTTTATCAGGAAATTAAAAAAAAAGAGACAGTGAATAGCTCAACAAGAACTATTAAATATAATATACCAAATGTTAGTTTTGAGAAATTAGATCATATATATGCTGAGAAAAAAAGCAACTAAAAACTACAATCTAGCATTGAATTAGACAACAGTCATGATTATTTTCATAAAGCCTCTAGAGAGTAGCTCCATTTAGAACCTATATATATATATATATAAAAGATTGGTACAGGCAATGTCAACATAAAACTGAGGAAGTTTGATTTAACAAATTAAAGAACTGAATTTTATCAATCAAAATTTACCTAACAGAAACAGTTACTGCTATATAATTTCATTTATGGATCAACTCAAAGTCTATCTTTCAAGTCCTAAATCAATTTTATATAATATAAAGTACAGTGGAGCAGAGATTCTTTGAATTCATTGGGTAATGTTTGAGGAAGCCTCGTTTAAACTATTCTATTTTTATCACTAGGGCCCTGGATTTGTGTTTGGGACAGTTTTCGTGAATATTTTGAAGTACATTAACAACGCACTGAGACCTCATCTATTCTTAGCTTCTTTGGTGCAATTCCGAGCATTACGGGGATACCTCATTTGGCATTTTTTCCCTACTTTTAGTATTTCAAATAGCACACGGAGGACAGACACCTCCAAACAAGCCAATCTGTTATTCCCAACTCATTTGATGTAAAATTGTCTCCAAACCGCAGCACTTATCAGATCTCAAACTCTTGAATCTCGAACTAGATTTAGACTCTAGGTCTACATTAAGATCATGGTCACAAATTTCTTTCTAGCAAGGGGTACATTCAGTCTAAAGTCGATTTTCAAATACAATGAACGTTGCTTGTTCCAGAATAATCTTTAACTTAGACAAGGGATGTTTGTCAAGGCAAAGCTAGGGCTTCCTCACACTAGAGGACCCAAAAAGAATTGAACGCGGAGCTCACTTTTGTCCATCCAACATTCTACTTTTTGAGCTATGTGGCATCCTACTGCCAATAAAGAGATCTATCGCACCAGCTTTTCTCACACCCATGTACTGATTGATTCAGCAAGAGGTGGGCCCAGAGATGTCATCAATACCCACGTCTTGTACAAGTGCACCAAGCAAATTTTGGTTACAAACGGCCCCTTTGAAGTCTTAATGACGGGTAGACCTAGCATAGGCAGAGACAGACAACTGGCGCTGGGTGCATTGGACTAAGCTACAGTAAGGTGGGGCGGGAGAGGGGGTGTCTCTCTCACTGATGGGTGGGGATAAAAGGTTAAGCTGCCTGCCCACAAATTGTTTCTACACAGTGAAAGCGAAAGGTAAGGTGTGCTTGTTTGAAGAATTACAAAAGTTGTGTAGAGCGCTTGATCAAAATTTAAGACCTGCGAATGGGATGAAAGTCTGTCAAATTTCTTAAGAGGCGAACATTTCTTTTCTTTAATTGAGGACTGATTATTCGTAGAAAACGTGATATAACTTTGAACTAGTTCAATGAAAATGTAGAACCAGAAATAAGGAGGGAATAATGAGAGAATCAGAAGGGGAAAACGTATGAGTTCAAGGAATTCGCGATTTCGAGGGATCCTTAATTGTGTTCCACTGTATCTGTTCACTAAAATTTCTTTTACTGTTCCGATTATCTCTACAAAACAATTGAATAGACTTAACAAGCTGTTAAAACTATGATTACACAATCTACCTGAGAAAATCTCCAGCGCTGGATCTTGGCACAGAGAGGCTCTGGTAAATCCGGCAAGACCTCTCTAACACGGCGCATAACTATAGTCTTCACAGACTCCATATCCTCTTCTAAGTGGCTCAGGCCAAATGGAACATTTGTATGGACAACCAAAGACTGCCCAACACTGGCATTTGCTGAGGAATAAAAAACACAAGATTGCACTTAAAGTAGAGAGGATTCATTTTAATCATTGCAAATTTAGATGCAACATAAACAATATTAACTACAAATTTTTTTCAACTCTTACAAAGAAGCTTACTCATTTTGCTGTGCTAAAGACATACCAACTAATTAAAAAAAATAACTTGGTTCAATGTTCACTAATGATGTACAAATACATTGTTTTCATTTGTCATCCCTATCTTTTTTTATAGACAGACCTAAGCACCAGAAGCAAAAAAAAAATCTGTAACAGTAATGGTGTTACATGCACTGATACAGAAGATAGCACTTCCACCTGATATATGCAATACAGTTTGAAGTCAAGAGATTTACCTCTTTCATATATATGCTTTAAAAGATGCATTCTTATCCCAAAACCTGTATTTTTCTATACATCAATCATGAAAATCAAATAAACACTTATGATAATGAAGTAACAGGTATAAAGATAAATATTATTATTATAAAAACCAGTAATAATCAATATGATGCTTCTTAAAATGACTATATAGTAACCTATCATACAGATTATACAGTAATTGCAACAACATGACCTGTGATAACCTAATCCTAAGTCATTTACCTTGACCACGCTTAATTTGATCAACAGCCATATAACGTATGCAAGGATCATCTGCAAGATACTGGGCACTCCAAGAGATCGGCAAAACTGTCTGTGGTGGAAAGAACATGGCCAGGGCATATCTTGATGAGTAAGATACACTTTGAAGTCCACATTTTAAGTCTGTCTCCCTGTCTTGAGGATACAAAGGAGAACACATCTTTTACATCTTCTTCCCTTATCAACTAACTGAATCAATAATTTCAAATTACACAATATGAAAATTTAGAGAGGAGTAAAATAAAAGAAAAAACGTCATAAGAAATATGGAAAGTCATTAAAAATTGAAAATGGCAGTAATGTTGGTTGTATAAATTCAAGGCACTACTCTAAAAACTTTGAAATCGCTGTGAAGCTTTAAAAATTGAAAAAATAATGATCAAATAGCCTCCCTATCTTTTCCTTACCCAACCATATTATCCCTCTTTCACCCCCCCCCCCCTGCCCTTTTCCTCCTTCCCTCTCCCTCTCTCTCTCTTTTTTTTTTATTATTATTCTACTTATTTCACCCCCCCCCCCCCTCCCTGTTTATCAGCTTCATTGGGCTGAATGTAATTATCTGTGAATCACTTATTAATTTCTGATGATGTTGCAAAGATAAAAACTTTCTCATGCACATATTCTTATTTTCCATTAGCTTGTGCTGTACTTCTTGATTTTTTTTTCATTTGCAAAGCAATAGAAATTAAAAACTACAAACTTTTAATCATTAATTTTTCTTATTTAGTAGATGGTTTGGGCTAATATTTTTTTTTTCGCTGTTGCTGGTAGGGATTGCTGACGTTGCATCTTTCTAACCATACAAGGGTGAATAAACAATGATTACCAATCAAATCATGAACAGATCCTTTTAATTGCAAAATCTGAGGCACTGGAAGTGTGAGGATGACAACATCAAAGTTTTCAATAATCTTTTCCTTAGTCTCCACATTGATTTTTCTGTCAGAATCAAAGGAAACATCAGCAACTGTATGTTGGTACTTAACTTTGGCATCTATGAGGAGAAAAAAAAAAGGGGGGGAGGGGGGAGATTGTTAAGCAATGGTAAATAATCATCTCTTTTAATCTTAATCTACAAGTATGCTCAAGGTTTTCAAAATTCAACTGAAAACATTAACAAACATTTCAAAGTTAAATATAAAGTATGCGATACCTAACTTGCAAAAACAATTAAGGATCATCAATTAAGGATTTCAAAACTAAGAATCTTAATCTAAACAAGCACAATACGTCATTTAAGACCCAAACTATGAAGGTCTTAAAAAACATTGGCTCAGCAAAATGTGGTGACTGTGTAACACCTAACAGTACAGCTTAAAATAAGTCGTATGAGTTGACGTTACACTTTAAAACCTTGACTAATGCAAGAATGTCAACTTCAATATTTTGAGCGTGTTTAATTCAAAGACTGCCTATTTTACAATGTACTCCAAAGGGCTACTAAAGAAGAACAGAAATTTTTTTTCAGCAATCTACTACCCAGTCTATCAATATAGTGTAATGCTCCTCTGACTATTACAGACAATGTGATTAGCTGAAAACAAAACAAGAATATCATCACTCTATAGATTAAGGCAATCAATGAATCAGCTTTGTTATTTCACAAAAGCATCAGCACTGAGGAATATAAACCATTCAAGGGCATTTGTTCTTATACCAGAGCTCAGAGGTGAGAGGAATTCGGAAAAGAAAAAAAACAAATACTGTAAGTGCAGCAAATGGGATAAAAATGCACCGTCACATAGCTGATTTAGAAAGTGTTGAACTGCTATCAGTGACATTAAAATTTGATCATAACCAAGACAATTTGGGTCAGAAACCATCTTACAATTCTCATCCTCCTTGACTTGACATAAAGTCTGTATACAACATTATTCTGGAAACTTAGGAAATGTAAATCTGGTTCAAAACAAACAACAGGTGGGAAATAGTATATTATACAACAATTACTACTTAAGGATTTTTTCTGATTCATGGACATAACTGTTTATTGTTAAAGATTAAAGAGAACTTCACATAAGATTTCATCAATCTAATACAAAATCAAGCTCAACTGTGGGGCATAGCATATTGAGCACACCTTGCGTAGAAACCAGTCATTTCTGGACATAAAATTTTCAAAAAAGTGAAGAAAAAAAAGATACTCCTGGTTAATAATCAATTAGCAATAATTGTTTAAGTGACTTATGTAGCTGTTTGCAATCAATAAAAATTCTTTATCTGCTTTAAGGCTTAAGGTGAATTCCAGGGGATGAGCTTTAGAAGCATAAACTCAACAATTTGTTCTGCCATGTTTTGTTTCATGTCAGTTTTGTGAAATGAAAAAAAAAAGTAAAGCAACAACTTGTATGAAATATTCAGTTACCTGCACAGCCCTGGGGAGCCTTGTTCAGCATGTGTTTAAAATATATTGGTGAAGCAGTTCAACAAAAATTCTATGCACCACTAAAGCCTCTCTTTAGACCTAGAATGCACTTAATTGGCATACACTCATCCATCCACTAAATGGTTTAAATGGTTTAAATTTGTAAATTAATGTGCAGGTATTTTTAGAACATTATATGGCTGCTAGGTTGATAATTTTACTGAACAAGAATGATAATAAAGATGATATGCTTTACTTTTTTCAGGTTCTGTTGTCATTTGCATGTAAATAAGGTTAATTTGAAATGTTTATGTAAAGCTTTATGATTTAGATAAGTAAAGACAAAAGTGATCAGCCTTAATTGACTTTAATAACAGATCTGAGGTCAATAAATTGCCATTCTGCTGTACACCTTAGTTGTTAGAATTGATAATTAATGCAAGACAGATGGGCTTTGAGTTTCCTTTGATTCTGTTTTATCTCGTCTGAGATTATGTGGGAAAATCTTGAAACTTTTGAGGTGTGCAAAGACAAGAAGCTTTTGAGTCATATCCTGTGCAAAATAACATACTACCATCACAGCAAAGTTACTGTGAAATACATTGTGGACATGGTAGTTAATATTCAATTGGTGAGACCTGATTGAAAAATATAATCGAAAAAAAAATTATAATAATATCTTAATTTTCCTTAACAGTTAATAACTATGCTTTAAAATGTACATCATTGAGACCGAGAACAAGAGAAGCTTACAGCTCCAACTGCATGCTTGAGGGTTAATCGAGCATAACAGTTATATTACAGAATTCTTGATTTAGATTTATTTATTAAACTTGAGAGAATTTTGTATGCCCAAATAACTTGCATTTTACAAGTTTCTGATTGATGAAAATGGAAGAGATTTTATGGAAGTTATTTTCATATAAAAAATAGAGACAGTAAAATATAGTGGAAAAATCTACTTATTTATGTAATATTTTCACAAACTCTTTTTTTTTGCCCTTGAGGACTGGTCTATAATTTTTTTCAATTCAAAACTAATTAATTGACTCAGAGCATTCAGTAGGCAGAGATTGTGAAAGTTAGCATACCTGATTTATTGATAAAGTATTTTACAAGAGAGCTCACACCCAGGGGAGTGACAAAGTGCTGTGTTCCTGGCTCATCAAAGTTGTTTGGGCCTTCAATTTTGCCTGTCATGCTGCTCAAAATGCCTTGCTGTATCAACTCATTGTAAATGCTGAAAAATTGTTACGAAAATAAATAAAATATGTTTTAAAACAAAAAATTTTCAGGAAAAAGAAGGTACCAATGATTTTACAAAGAAATCATAAAGATGAGCTTTGCATTTATAAAATTTTAAAATATGTAGCAACAAACGGCAACAAAATTTTACTTCATAGCCATCAATAGCCATGTCCATTTTTCACTTTGAGAGAGGAATAAAAATTGGAGACAACTTTTGAATAGAAAATAGACCAAGGTTTGTATTGCCCAAGGTATATGATCTCTCTATCCACACATCTTCCACACAAATACTTTTGAATTGAGGTTTCATTTTCTTTGTATATATACTTAATTATAAGTGTGTATATATATATATATATATATATACACTTTCATCTTTACATCTCTCTCAGCATATCTTATATTGAATGACTGGAATTTCAATAAGAAGTAGACATTTTAGACAGAATCCATACATTTCCAGATCTTGCTCCACCAAATAGTTTGCTTTTTCCAATTAAATTCGCATGATTCCCACAACATACAACAATTGAAAAAGAGAAATTAGTCGCAAGCTGAAAGCGAAAAATAATATTATGGCCAAATACCAGGAGAACCCAAGTTTTGAAAACATAGAACAGACCTTTGTCTCTTGTTTGAGTATTCTTTTGTGAGAGATATATACTGAGCCCCAAGGTCAGCAGTAATTGAAGAATCCTCTGGACATCTAGCTGTGCTCATTCTACCTCCTGAGACATATGAAAAATCATGCATAAGGCTTTTATGTATAGGAATTTTCATTTTATTTTTTATCAAAATGAGTTTCTAGTAGCAAATTCTGAGTACAAATAATATCTAAATATGAAACATTTTCAACCTAAAACGTATTCTAACAATAAGTGGTGTTTAGGCCTCCCATGATTGAAGATTGTGATAACTATCATCTTAGTATTTTTAATTGATAAAAAATGACAGCATTAAAGACTAAATCTAAATCTAAAGGTATGATAGTTTAATAGACTCAAAACATTTAGGGCAATGAAAGTTTATTTTTCCTTGATGTTATGCTAGAACATGATGCTTGTTTCAATTGCATTTTTTTTTAATGATAAAGTTGGGCTAGTTTGTTTAGTAAAGGGAAGCAATCCTCTTATAAGTACATTTTACTCAAAAGAAGAGGGACCTGGGGGGAAAGGTGGTACAACCGTTGGATCAGATAATAATATAAAATACTATTTAAACAAAAGTGGTTGACACTTTTCCTGATGTTTGCTCTCACACACTCTTTCTCTCTATCTCAAGACTAGATTTATAATACAGAGTATTTCTATTAGAAATTGAGTGAAATTTCTCAGTAGCATGAATCCAGGAACAGTGCTCAGAAAAAATGTTTGATTAGATAATAACTATGTCAAATTATTTACATTGTGTTCAGATTGGGCTTTGTCAGCATTGCTCCATCTCTTTCTTAATGGTTTGAATCAAATGCCAGCAGTTTAAGTAGTTGGTTTAGATAATAAGAAGCTGCTTTAGTTACAAGCTCACTACAATGTGGCCCCTCATGAAATAAATCTGTTATTAAGAAGGCCAATCATACATCAGTTGGAAGGTAAAAAAATTGGACTCAATGCTATTGCCAGAAATAGAAATTGTGTTGAAACATAGAGACGAGATATCCAACTAGCACAGTTGATGAATTTCAGAACAGAGATTATCAGGACTATGCAGGTTAAAATCATAAGAATAAATTCTAGATTTTCTTGGGCAAGTCTTTGTGGTTATTGTATTGTTTCCAAATGCTAATCTGGCAAGTCTGTATGACAGTAACTCTTCACTCTTAAAAGTGAAGTGGATGAACATTCATCATTGGAAGATCAAATAAACCGTCTTGTCCGAATATATATCCAAGTTCTGAGAGAATCATAATTATTATTCTGCAAAGTCATATTTTAAACACAACCTAAAAACAAAATATGGATCATGACAAGAAATTAGGGATAATCCTTGCATTGTACTGATATGAATTTGATATGATATTCTTATCTCTGTTCAATTCCTAGATTCTAGAAGAAAATATAAGATAAGATGAGTCAAAACATCAGAAAACAGACCGGTTTAAAAGATGTTTAGTAGATTTTGTTGCAAAACAGAATTGGAAATGGGCTGGCAATATCTCAAGAATGAATGGCAATAGATGGCACTGGCAAACACGGAATGGTAAAAGATCAAGAGGAAGTCAAACTAGAGGACGGCGAGATGATATTGTCTAACAGAAAGACATGGTGTGCAGCAGATAAGTAGAACAAAGAAAGAAATGGAGATCTGATGAAGAGGGCTGTAAATGGGTAAAGCTGTAAACTGTGTAGACAGATAAAAGAAAATGAGAAAGTGAGTGTCTCAGGACGCCTGCAAGCCAGACATTCTAAGCTCATTACTCCTAGAATCAGTAGATATATTGTTCCCAACAAAACTGATTCAGAAAGAAAGGTTTCTTCAAAATAACATTAACTTTTAGTGGATTTGGAGGGTAAGCTATGCTCATTACATTAACTTTAAAAGTATGTAGTACAGTCTCCTATCTAATGAGGCTTGCCTACCCTATTTATTTTTGCACAGTCCTGATGAAGGTTTAAGATTTTTCTTTGGGGACTACTGGCATTAAATCAAGGGACGATAAAACGAAAGGGGAAAAGGTATGGGACTTGTATGACTGCAGTAACTTGAGATCATAATTTTGCAGAGCAACAACCTGAGAAGTAGGCTACATATAGCCCACTGGATAGAGAACATGAGCTCGGTGAAATGAAGGGTTCATGTTTATATTTACAACTCACAGTTATGCGTCAATTGACGGGTGGATGATTAAACTAAGTACTTTTGTCTTGACAGTCCGCTACTGTGATTTGTATTAATATAAGATTACGATACATTCGATTGAAATGAAAGTGACCGATTAAAGGGTAGAGGTTTGACTTTGACTGTTCAAGACGAGTTATTTTTCTAGAGCAAGAGTACATCGGGAAAAGATTTGATTCTAGAGCCTGCCTACCTGCTCCTCGACCTTTATCCCAAATAGTAATGCTTCCAATCTCAGGAATATGCTGCCTAACTAAAGCAGCAGACGCTGCGCCAGTCATACCGGCCCCAACAACCAGCACTCTCGCCATCTTTTCCAACATGTGTAGATCTAATTCTGTTATTTTTATCTTGAAAACACTATCTTCGAGCGACCTTCTAGAATCGATAATGTGGCCTAAATATTCAACATTTTGTAATGCGAGTGAGTTCAGGGGTAGGTCCTAGGTCAGGCTCAACAGCTCTCGACTCTCGACAAATTCAGGGATTCTTACAAAATTCTCATCTAGATAGTCTTAGCAGTCTCATTATAATGATGTCTCAAATATTTCGACTAACGATTATTATGTCATTAGAACAAGAAATGCCATATATTCCAGCTAATTTGTGACCAAGTGCAAGCCTCCCTCGCCCCCCCCCCCCCCCCCCCAAATCTCTCTCTCTCTCTCTCTCTCTCTCTCTCTCTCTCTCTCTCTCTATATATATATATATATATATATATATATATTTCCCTCCCCCTCTGCCTCTATTTCCATCTTTTTCCCTCTCTCTCTCTCTTATCTCTTTTTCCTCTTAAGTTTTCCCTCTATCACTCTCTATCTAAAACGCTCTCCCAATTTGTGTTTTCGCTCAATCTCTTTTTTTTTTTTCGATCTTTCCACACCTAATCTCCCTCTTCTTCTTTGTTTGTAACTTTCATCTCTATCGTAATCTTTAATTTTATTTCGTTCATTCAGATCTTTTTCCTCTTCGTTTTTTTTTTCTCTCACTCTCTCTCTCTCTCTCTCTCTCTCTCTCTCTCTCTCTCTCTCTCTCTCTCTCTCTCTCTCTCTCTCTCTCTCGCTAATTTGTTATTTTGCAGTGGTACTTACAGATGACCTGAAAATCTCTTTGCTTTCAGATGCAGGCCAAAGAGGCTAACCTATAAAGGTATGAACTTATAAGCTCTGGTCAGTTTTCAAGGATGCAGCTCCATCCAAGTGAAATCGATCAGCTTGACATTTCACTTTCACCAGGAATTCACTTTTTTCCCCTTCAAAACCTCAAACAATACTTTTTGATAAAGTCTTTGAATTCAATATTTTAAGTATTTATCACTTCTATGTCTATCAGTTTTATTATTTATCTATTGATTGAAAGAAGAACAAAGAACGAATTTTCCATTATGTTATGATAATCTGAAATCGGTTATGTAAATTTAGTAGGAAAATCATTGACCATCGCAAATTCAGAGTATGGTACCTTGAGGTATAGTACAAGGGGTATTTCCAGTATAATGAGTATAGATTGATTGTCTCCATTTCTCAAGTTCCTCTATGACATTTGATGTCTGAAAAATTAAGTCTCTTTTTTCTGGTAATAATAAAATGGTAACAATCAATTTATCCCGCCCCCCCCCCCTTTAAAAAAATAATCCATGTTAATAAAACACAATTATTGGGTATCAGAGTCTTACAAAATAAAAGACTAACAAAGCTTTGGAATCGGTTTCATGTTTTATCATTCTCTATATTCATTCTTAAACTTGGTCTGAATCATTCTTGTGGCAAGAATGTATTAGCCGAATGGTTGCAAAGTACATCTTAGGTGTTTTTAATAATTCATCACATTTTTCTTGCTTTATTCCTGTACCATATGAGTGAGTTTTCTTGTTATTTTTTTTTTTGAAAATGTTTTACTTTTGCCCTCTGTCTCCTAAGAAAAGCCTGGTTAGTTGTTTTTTGGTCAGTCTTATTTGTCAACTTTCCTCTCTGTCTTCAGATAAATCTTAACAAAGATTGGAACATAGATTCATTCACATTTTCATATTAATACTTAACAATTTATTGAGTATTTTAAAAAATTATATATTGAATATTTCAATTAAGATATGACTCAATCTCAAAAGGTGCCTTTTTCAACTATAGTCACAACATATCAGAATTTAAAAAGAAAATACAGCTTTAAGACTACATTTATCAGTCTTACATTTTGCACATATAATAAAGAGATATTTTCAACAATATCAAGTTGCTCATGCGTGTCTTGTAAAATTCATGAGATGTTCAAAAAGAAAAAACATAGTTTTTCTTGGGGATTTTTGTTACATTTTTGGATGGTGATTTTCTCTTACCTTCAGCTTTTGCCAAACTCGTTTTCAGAGTGAAATGGTAGTTGATTTTACAAAAGGAAGGATTTAAAAAACATAATTCTTTATTCATAATTGAGCAAAGAAACACTGTTTTGCAATGACAAACATATTTTCCTGCTCTACTTAGACATTGTGTCATCATGGCCCATTGAAATAAAAGCCTTTTATAACCCTCAACGAGATATGATAATTGATCTAATCTGATTCACCAGCATTGCCATGCTTCAAACTTTATTTTAGAAGTTACCTTGGCATAATGAGCTGAAAATAAAGGTCTGTTCCTCAGGATTCCATGTCTGTGTCATTGTGATATGTCTAAGATTGCAGTTGTCACTGATTCACCAGGGCTTATTTTGATTCTCTGACACTGTCAGAACTTTCTACTTTGGATAGAAAACTCAATAAAGCCCACTTCTGCTAAAGTAGGGAAAAAGAATTTTCCAAGGAGAAGATTTCTTTGTTTGTGTCATTCTATTTAAATGCACTGACACGCGATATGTCAAAGACCAGCAATACCTCTGAGATATAAATGTGATGAATACATTGATATTTAGGTGTGATTAATTTTTATACTGAATCATATTGTTTAAATATTCCAATTTTTAATAGTATTTGTATTTAAAATATTTACATATACTTAATTCGACACCATCTAAGTAAAATGTGCATGTGTGACAAAAGCCAGATTTCAGTCATTGTTACAACTGAGTACCCTAGAACTATTTCATCCATTTCATCTTTAGGAGATTCATCGAAAAAGGGATTTTAAAGGAATTTTAAAGTTCAGAAAGCTTTTGTTTTGGATTATAACTAGTTTGAATGTGTATGAGGCAGTTTAGATCAATACATTTATTAGATCTAGAGCCTTGATCCATGCTAAAAATGTTGTAATATAGAGAGGTTTTTCTCCATTTGGTGCCACAAGAATGAGGAGATCTACAGAGATTGGGTTCCGTTAAAGTCTGATGAATTCTTTAGGTTTTTAGCTGTGTTTTTGTCTATGACTTACAGCAGGGATCCCAGAATATTTGACTATTGGTGAGATGATTTCTTTGTTAACAGTGTATTTGTTCTTAAGATTATGACAAAATTGAGATACAGACAAATACAAGCATTTTTTAAATTGTCTGAGACATTACAGGACAGATTAAAGAAGTTGATTTTTCTGAAGTTGATGCACTGTATCAGTCTATAATAGAAAAATGTATGAGGATGTGGGAATTAGATACGAACAGTAATCAAAAGTTTAATAATTTGGATGAAGTGAAAGATGCTGTCGACTTTTTGTGGGAGGGTTTAGACGCTATTGATGACAAGAAATGCAAACGCAGAAAAATAAAGATAAGAAAGACTGAAAGAGGCTAGTTGTTGCTCAAATGATTTGGAGCAATGCATAATGTACAATGGAAGGACAGAGAAACGACTGCTCATTTGATGATCATGCGCAAAGACTTAAAACTTGGTATGTTGAAATTTCTTCGTTACAAAATTGTTTACAAAGAATTTGGACTTTCAAATCAGTTTGATTCATGCCTTGATTACATGATGGTAGGTGAGAATGATGTACTTATAAGTACTACCAGATCGTGGAAGGTTGTCTTCTATCACCTGATAGATGTGGCATGGCTGACCTCATATCTTATGTTTGAGCAATACAGGAGCTGTTAATCTTTTTTTTCTTATTTGTTATTCATCCTTTGAATTTAAGAAAAAAAAATTAAACAATAAAACTATTAAAACTTATTTTTAAGAAAGGATAAGTGTCCTTAGGGTTGAATGGTTAACAAAATATTCAGCTTTAAACTTAAAAAAGTTAAGTGTGAAAAATAAAAAAATTTTGATTAATTTTAACAAAGATATTGTTGTGAACGATGGTGTTTAAAATGTACATTTCATCTTGATTCTTCACCTAATTTTAAGTACATGATACATGTTTTTGTACTGATGTTTGATGGGGAAGGGATTGGCAAGCAACCTTGCATAGTATTTAAGCATAGCGTTTGAGCCACAGTCAAAATACATGCACATATACTTATATCTACATATATCGTTTTGTCAAGGAAAGGTGAAGAAAAAACAGTTTGCTTTTCAGTTAGATGAGTAGTAAGATTAGAATTCAGTTAACTACATGTATAACAATAGTCATTATATTTTGGTCATAATCCATATCTATCCTAATCCAGTAGTCTTTGACTCCTCTTTACCTGGTGATCAGGAACTTAAAAATGATGAAATTTTGAAATTTAGTACTTCCAGTTGTTTTTGGTTTCATCTGACTTTTTCCTGCAGTATTTCATAGTTTGTCGGTTATACTCTAAGCTTTGTTCCAAGCATACTCTCTGAAATGTATAGACTAAGAATGTAATAGATGCCCCACTCGCTGCTGTACACCTCTATATCAAGACTTAGTCTCGTGTGGACAGGGCTAGTGCGTTCTAAACAAAGGGGCACCGTACTTTCCAACTGAGCTGCATTTTTTTTTTAACTCACTGTATCTTTTTATAATAGTTGAAAATATAAAGACAATTTTAATTTCACAAAAATTGATACAAGAGACAAATATGATGTCATTCAAACTATTGATCTCCAATGCCTTGCAAATCCTATGAGGCTATGATCACAAGAGAGCTGTTGCTTGTGTCATAAAACTCTTCAGTTTCATTTTTTCTTTGTAGTTGTACCCTTTAATAATTTGTGCAGTTGCAAGAATTTGATTTATTTCCTATTCTGAACTTTTATTTTTATTGATATCCGCACTAATTTTATCCATATATTAAAGTGTTTCTCAGAGAGGCTGAGTTAAATTATATGTGTTTAATTACATGGTAGACTTCTTGAAATTGCATTGAAAAAAGTATGACATGTCATGCTGCTGTATAGATAAAAAGAAATCAAGGGATTGGGTTTTTTTAGGACTGTTTTTGTGTTCTTGGATTGTTGAGTTTTAGTCGGCCCAGCATCGCTTGGGCAAAAATTATCCATACTGATATATGCTATAAATATAGAAATATTATATCCTCAAATGAAGAAAGGAAAATGCAGCAGAATAACATTAAAAATGTATGTATTACTCATATTAATTGAAAGGCATTCACCAGTGTACAGATGATGTTAAAAAGTGTTTGTGTCAATCTAAAACTGTGCCACATGAATTATATGTTGAGAACTGTGTTAGTAATTGTATTATGCACTTGCTTTTTTTTTTTTTTTTAGGCCCTGAAACAAAAAGATGGTCTTTAATTTGTAGAAGCCTACATTTTACAACTGCTGTATCATTTAGTTGAGAATGAAGTGGTTTTCTTGATGCTTTTTTAATGATTATTTTAATAAAAGTTACTGTATTTTTTTTTTTAAAGATTAATAAAATCAACTGTTAAATACACATACCCATGAATATGACTTTTTAATGTACGCACTGTTACTAAAGAGGAGTTAGCCTCTACAATAAACCTTGGATGTTACAATATACATGTACTCAGGTCTAGCAAAGTATTTACTGTCTTTCTAGATAAATGATTGCTTTCATCCCTCTTTTGTCCCTGCAACTATTTTCAACAGTAAAAAAATGTATTTAATAGTTAATATTAATAATTCAAACTGAAGTGGTATTATACAGTCATTCATTCTGAAATTTAGAGCCTCCCATCTTCTTTTTGGTGAAGATTCTTAAGTATAAAGTCTAATAAAAGCTAAAGAAGTGTGAGAACCTTGATAACTGGTCGAGATTTTAATTTATTTTCAAATTAAATTATACCTGAAATAGAATCAACAAAGCATGTACCCAACTTCTAGACAAGCTTAACTTCATTAAGAAAGATTGGTAAGTTAGAAATTGTTTGATCAAAGTAGGAATTAAGCAAAGTAATAGAACCTTATCTTGGTGTGAAGGACTCTGTCTATATGGAAGGACTCATATTCATCATATTCTGTCAGTCACCAGTATCACTGAGTTCAAGTGTCTGGCTTTTAGGTGGAGGAAGACTTTGTAAATATGTTTTAGAAAGCAAAAGACCTTATAAAATCAGGCTCAGTTTCTTTGTAAAAGATCTTTGTTAGTTAAAAAGACAACCTTTTGAATGTTTAGGAGCCTTTGGGAAGCAACTAACGCAGCTGTTCTTTTTTAAATCAGTTCTTATGGCAATTGTTCCTATATTTTACCTCCAGATACAAATGATTATTCACGAGCAACTATTAATACATACTACATGTATAAATTTAAGAGTTATAACGACACCCATGACATGATACAATGAATCTGTATTTTGAGATTGAAGTCTTGAAAGACATCCATGATAAAGCAACAAATGCTTTGGACCAAAAAGTTAATCCTTGTGCTCTTTGATAGTATATATGTATTATTATGCCAATATTCTGAGTCAAACGATTTAAGATTTGCTTAACATGTCTTCCATAGAAGTTTTATTGTGTCACTTAGTACAAAATAGTAGACTAAATGCCCAATAATCAAGCATCTGGAAGTGCAATAGACTTTTTTATGATGATTCACAATGGTAAACAATAAATGAGCACAATCAAGAAATGAAATTTTAAGTTCAAAGAAGACCATGACTTATTGAAAAAAAAGAATTGTTTTCAGTTCCCTAGAATATGGTACATTTTCTAGGGAATGATCACTAGAGATCTGCCATAAAATATAAGAACAATTTGCATTCTGTGATTTTTTTGTCCATGTTAGGCTATTGAATGGCAAATGGTTCATTCATTTTGCACATTTCTTCTAGGAAGTTTATGGAAGTTTTTGAATGCATGTCCTTTATTTATAGAATCTACATGCAATTTTTTATTTTAAATAGTGACAGTATGTTATGTCATCGGAAAGATTGTTTTTAAACCAGTACACAACAAGGGAAACAGATCGATCTGCCTCAAGTTAAGGCACAAATTACTGTAAAGTGTAATGTGTAAAATTAAATTTCTTTCGCAGTGATACATTATATAAAATTGTAAATCATTAAGGCAATAGAACTTTCCTTGTAAAACTACAGACATCTATATCATAAGCAGGTTCACATAACTGTTTTTGAGTAAGTGTTGATTTTTTGGTAATTTGTTGATAAATTATGTCGGAAATTAAAATTGATTCAAATAAGAAAAACTTGTACCTACACACACATTCAAACTATAGCCACGGTCTCAGTACCGTATCTGGCACTTTACAACTACAAATGTTGACTTAATAACCTTTTCCTTAGCTTTTCCAATTTAAAACTTTGGAACCAGCTGAAAGAAAAGCCTCTGCTTTCATCAGCATCCACCTTGAGGTCAGAGGAATGGTTGATGCAAAATGGAATACAATAAAAATTAAAATACTCTGAAGTCTTGCTGCTAAATTTAAACTCAGGGAGTCAGCCTTCTTAGAAATACTGTAAATACACTATATTACAGTATTAAAAGTTTCTAAAAAGTTTCAAAGTAAGTGAAACCACAAAACCTGAAAACGAATATTCCATTTATAAATCTGATTTTGTATAATTTCCTACAGCAGAATTGCACACCGCCTTGTGCTTGCACTGCTATTAAAAAAAAAAAAAAAAAAAAAAAACTTGGTTCATTTGAAAAGTAATTGCTAAACCAACATGATGAGCAATTAGGTTCAAGTTTTAATCTATTTGGTTGAGCATCATAGTCTCCATTGTAACTCCTACTGCCACTAATACTAGTTCACAGTATTATATATATGCGTACTCAAACATAGTCAATATGATTATTGTTAACGTATTACTTCCAAGAGTGCATTCTTTTTTTTTTTTGTAGTGGTAAAAATCGTAAATGCCATCGATCAGCTGGTAAACATGCATGTAGCTGTGAATTTTTCCAATGACAATGGTAACAGCTGTTCCACCTCATAAATAAAACATCTTCTGTTATAAACAATGCCCAAGTGCACATTTGAATACCGGCATATAAGTATACGTTTTCCGTGAAAAAAATCTAATGACGTGTAAAATGTCAGATTTTTTCTGCTACGGTGGCTTTAATCATATCCTTTAATTCTTGATATCTTTTGGGCGGCGCTCGTGCCTTTGACGCCTCGTAGCTTTCCTTGAGCTTCTCCAGAACAGTCAATGCTTTGGAAAACTGGGTCACATGGCGTTGGATGACGCGCTTCTTCCGACCATTGTCGCGCTGAAGTTCCGACTCACTCATCACATCTTCCACTGGCAAAGGATAGAGAATATATAATGTTAACTATGAAGAGTTGAATTTGTAGAAGACGTGGGTAGGGAGAAACTTTAAAAGCACATTAACTATATATTTTCAAAGGCAATTTCGATTTCTTTCTACTCAAACTCCTTCAAAACCACCCAATCCATAGTTATGAAGTTTACCAAGTTTTTATCTATCAAAATCAGTCTCCAATGTGGTCCTTAACGATGTATAAATCATGGAATTACTCAATTAGTCTATGAAAAGCTAATGAAAATTCATTGAACATGTATTTTGCTGCTTTGTTGCGATAAAACTATCATGCTTGAGCCATAATATTGCTAAAGAAAGGGCCAATCATGGGCGTCCTCGTTGACTGAGAAGAGGTAGATCTGGACCATTCATACTACATGCATCATACATGTAGCTTTATGAGCAATACACAATGACCAGACCTGCCACTGTCCAGGGGAAAAATATCTGAATGTTTCTGTCAAAAAATCTGAATGACTCGCTTTACTTTGCCTTTTAAGCATACATTACAAAACACATACAGCGGTCTTTGGTGAATGTTCATTCATCAGTATAGCACTGAATTCTGATGAAGACAAGGTTTTTGAGCTTATAATTATTCCATGGTGAAAAATTCTAGCTTTTATTTATGGCGCATCCAGAGCTAGCCTTTCAAGTACGTCTTCCCCACCTGATCATTTTGAACGGGTAGTCATAGTTGTAACCCAGTTTTTTTGGGTTTTTTAAAATACATCTAGTTCTACCATTAACAATACATGTACACTCTCTGCCCATATTGGGGTCTTTAGCTCTATGTGCATAATAACAGGTAAAACCAGTGCGCGGCTCTGGCGGATTATAAATTTCGATGATTGCTTAAGTTATTCATGGTGGGAAGCGTGATTTTCATGCACCCGACACCTACAGCATTTAAAAAAAAATATTGATTAATAATGCCTTCCTCTTCTCCTCCTCACCCCCCCTCAAATTTTGTCTTTGACTTCCTCCTCCTTTTCATCTTCTCCTTCCTCTACTGATCTTCGATCAGCGTTTGACTGTGATCTATTAATGTATGAGAAGATAATTTCACAATCACACAGCCAACAACGTTTGATTGTTGATTCCCCTGCTTTTTCTTCTTCGCTACTGTTGCTTCTGCTTCCACTACTAAAACTACTCCCAGTATAACTAATACAAGTAGAACAACAACAACAACAACAACAACAACAACAGCAGCAGCTGCTGCTGCTGCTGCTGCTGCTGCTACTACTACTACAGCACGTTACACCAACTTCTACTACTACTACTACGACTACTACTACTACTACTACTACTACTACTACTACTACTACTACTACTACTACCACTACCACTACCACTACCACTACCACTACCACTACCACTACCACTACTACTACTACTACTACTATTACTGCTGCTGCTGCTGCTGCTGCTGCTGCTGCTGCTACTACTACTACTACTACTACTACTAGCATCACTTCCATCACTTTGTCTACTTAAAGTACACTTTTTACACCCACCCACCCACACACACACACATTTATATGTGCGTATATATATTATATTATATTCTTCTCACATATCTCTGTTCTGTCTCTCTTTACTTTCAGAATCATGCTTAAATATCGTAAGAAATTCCGAGAGAGACTAATGAGAATACTAAATAGTTTAGAAGTATTTATTACCTTGTTCTTTTGAAGTCAATTAGTGTGTATGAAAAAAAAAATGTATCATTGAAGCCATCTGAAAGCGTTGTAAATTAGCTTTGTTTAGGAATGGTAATGAAAAGTGCTATAAGCAACATGGACTCTATTGCAATCTGCTTAAAAAAAAGAAGAACGTAAACGAGTATGTTGCATCGAAAGTAGGCGATTGGATACACTGTGTATTAGCTTAAAGCTACGATTACTTAGACTTGTGCGCCTAGCATCGTTACTAATATTAGTATCTCAGAAAAAGTGCTACACAGCTCGTAATTTTTTCCTCTGACCGAGAAAAAGATAATTCATGTTGTCCCATCATAGACGCCTTTATAACTTATATTAATTGGTACTAAGAAAAGACACTTGTACTAGGTGCAATGATCCGACTGAAACGAACAAAGTAAAACAAAAAAAAAACGTCTATTTTGTAACTTTTCTTAGTTAAACTATGAAAGAGGAAACTCGACCATCTGTAAAAAAAAAAATTGGTCGCAGAATCTTTAATCAATGTCTAAGCCTTTGGGCAAATATTTCGCATGGCGGTTTTTGTTTAAACACTTTCTTCTGACTCATACTACATACAGTCATAATGCATCACATTCATGTACATTACAGGCTAAGGTACCGGTACACTAAAGATTTTGGTGGTTATGAGGGCAAAAAGAAAGAAGACCCTAACACGAAAACTATTAAACTGCTCCATCTTCACATGTACATGTATCTATTTTCTAAATATAATACTTTAAAGTCATAAATTCCCAGCCTTCACACTTCAATCAACTAGAAACTGGGCGTTTTTGCGTCTCCGATGGGAACGGAAGAGAAAAAAATCAGACCGGGCAAAGAGGGGAATAGAGAAATTTCTTTTTAAGTATGATGGCACTGTTCTTACTGAATTTTACAGCGTACCTTTGATGGGCTCGTCTGAAAAGCCTGTGATGTTTTTAAGTTTCTTCATGAAACCCGACATTTTTCCCGATTTGGCCGGCGCACTTGCCGTGGCCCCAGCTTGAGCCTCACCAGCGGCAGACAACTCCTTGGCTTTGCTAAGCAAACTTGATACGCCTCCTGCGCCTGTCAAAAGACGAGAAGGCTTTTCACATTAAATTAAATCAATACCAGGAACGTTTGCCTTGTAATAAAAAAAAAAAAAAGAATATCGGGCCTTCAAAAAGGAGAATACATTGTACGTTGCTTTCGGTTTTGGCTTCATTTCCCACCTCGCACGTGCGGCAATACAATAGAGCATTTATAAATAGAGATTAATCAAATTCGATGTTCATCCCCATCGCCTGACACTTAAGTATGACAAGAATCGAAAATAATTGCACGGACTCGGTTGAGATTGGCATTTTTTCAAATAAACAGTTATTTGTTCGTTTGATTTGATTTGATTTTTTTAAATTTATTTTTTTATTTTTTGTTTTGTTTTGTTTTGTTTTTTAACTTTTCGTACAGTTTCATGTAGATCTATACGAAGAAGGCTACTGAGCTAAGCCTTATTTTTGCGCAGAGTATCTGTCAATTCCATGGTGTATTATACTACATGTAGAAGTATTTGTCGCTTAGGTTAACTTTATGTCCCCAAGGTTTATCTGAGAGTCTTACATGGAGCTGGATTAGTGTAGGTGTTTTCATTGTTTTTTCCCCTTCCTTCAATGACAAACACTACCTGCATAAGATAAACTTTTTTACGGAAAAAAGAAACGCAATCATTCCATTATTACACAGCACCTCGACATTTTATATCCGTCCCCATAATTATGTTTATTATTGTTTTACAGATTCCTCGCTGTGGTTTTGTTTTTGGGGGAGAAGCAAGATATTCGATTCTCGTAGAACAAGATATGATTCTTTCAAAAGGAAAATTTCCAGCTATATTTATACAGCAATCATAAGCCACAGCTGGTAGGAGACCCACAAAGCCAGAACCTAAGGCGAGCGCAAAACTCAAATGTGAAACATACATGTATTTGTGATGGATTCCTCACTCATAACATGCTTGTAAACATTTGCCAAAAAATTTAAAACAAAAAAGGTTTCATTTATGGTTGATAAAACATAAACCCACCTGGAGGGGCATCTTGTATAACTGAGCGAATACGGTTAAGATTGTCATCGCTTGTCGCCCCTTTGATCATCTCTTTCAGCTGCCCGTATCTACCTGTGGAGAAGGTGCCCTTGGATTCCTCGTAAGTTTGGGACAATTTCTGAAACATAGTACATTGCATTTGCAGTCTGCCTGAAACTACAATGCAAATGCAACTAAATGTTATTAAAGCGAGAGAATTGTTCCTATTGATAAATATAGACCTCTTGTATTGAGCGACCTTTGTAGATCACTGTTACTCCTCCTTACCGCCTAAATGCAAGACCATTTTTATAACGTTGATAAATGGAGAGAATTGCACTTATCGTAATAACTAAATACAAGCTTATGGCATGCATTGAACAAGCTTTGTAGGTCACTGCTATGTCTCCTTCAACCCTCATTGATTTCTCAGTAAGAAACATTGTCCCTTTTCAACGCATGTGATAATATAAAATGTGACGTTGAAACGATACATGTTATAGAAAGACACCGAGCATACATGTTTTAGACACATGAACTCGAGTTTTATAAAATGGACTTCTGTATGATGAGATACACCCAGTTTTCATCTATCACATATTTTGGCGAAGCTCTGTCTTCCCACCCTTTCTAAAACAAAGTAGGCCTACAGACTGTTGGAACAAACATCAATAATGAATGTTGTCAGGCAAACTTTTTTTTTTGCAATTTACTCTGCTTTTTTTGTTTCTTCTGCATAGAGTTAAACAAAAGCTGCTAAACACCTTCTGACGCCTTAACGTGTATTACGCCCTTTTAAGAATTAACAAGCCATAGATGTATTCGCATTCTGATACACCTCGACAGACTGAACCTCACCTGGAAAATAGCTTGGACTTGTTCCCATTCCGATTCCAGAAGTTTTTGACGAGATGTCAGTCTCGCATGCTCTTCCTTGAGCTCATCTTTGGACATTTCTGAGTTGTTAAAAGGGATCTAATTTTAGTTTGATTGTCCCGATAAAACCAAGAGGCTCTCATCTTTACCTGTCGTGTATTTTTTAAAAGCAAGAAGGTAAATTCAACGATAACAAAAATTGGAGATTGAGATGAGAAAGTGGCTATGATAAACCTGCAAGATTAATCCTGCTGAAAGGACTAGCGCTAGTCTGGTAGCAGAGGTTTTGTAATATTAATGTTAGTGCACCTGAGACCATTATTATAGTGTATCTAATAAACCCTTCACAAACATGCAGCAAGTCATGAGGAAAAGAGATTTTATTTTGATGGTTCAAATAAGCTGACTTGTTTTGACATGCGTCAAAGCCAACAGGGTGATACTGCCATAATAATTATGCGGGTAAAACTTACTCGAGTCACCGTCTTTGCCCATGCTCTCGCTTCTCCGTGCTGAGGTTCTTTGCTGCTTGTCAGAAATAACCACAGCTCAACAGTCGTGCAACATTAATGCTACACAAAGCGACTAAAGTTCACGATAAGAAAAGCGTCAGAATTCTGCTTGTAGGATGAATTGCTTGTAGTCCGGCATGTTGATTTTATAAGCTATTGTCTGTTCTCCTTTGTCGCAGCGTCAAAACAGAATGGAATCTTTGAAATCTTTCACTTGTATGATATGAATTATGATTTATCTTTTGTGAGCGTAATGTTAACCAATGTGGCATGAGATGGAGATCATTCTTTCACTTGCTTGTCACATTCACGGTCCCAAAGATTCAAAGTAATGAGCTTTTCACGATCTGAGGAAGAAAAAATAACTTTGTTACAATTACAGTGACAACTTTGTTTAAGCAGAGCTTTCTCCATGAAAATTGTAATAAACTAAATTGATTTTGATTTCAGAGCGAGCGATAGTGATGTAAACTTCTGTCTTATTTTGTGTGATAATCACAAATATAATTTATTTTAAATAAGACACATTTCAGTTTTACTTAATATGGCAAACAGCTCTACATAGCATAAGCTAATCCAAAACTGTGATTTATTTTTGTCTAACCAGAAAAATATTTGCCAATTGCCTGGAACACCATTGCCTTTGTATTTTTCCTTAATATTATGCTTGCTAAGTACCCTATGTACAAATATGAAATCCTTACAAGTACTGGGTAGAAGTTTTCGCATTTAACTCGGTTTTGACAGAGTTCCTATTAACAAAGTGTGTGTGTTGTGTGCGTGTTTGTTTTGAAAAACAGAAACGGGGTGTAAAGAGTCATGTAAATAGAGGTAGAGGTATAAGGAGAGTAAGAGGAAGCGAGAGAGAGAGAAAGAGAGAGAGAGAGAGAGAGAGAGAGAGAGAGAGAGAGAGAGAGAGAGAGAGAGAGAGAGAGAGAGAGAGAGAGAGAGAGAGAGAGAGAGAGAGAGAGAGAGAGAGAGAGAGAGAGAGAGAGAGCAGACAACTATTTCATTTGCTAATTTCGCCACCATCATAATTATGGTCTTAGAACCGAGTCAAGACGCCGATAACGTGGTACGTGTACTTGTATAAGATGATGTTATAAGAATATTATAATTATACTCTGCTCTTTTTATTTGTGTGGCGGCGTAGTTGTCCGTGACACCAGAGATTAGAAAATAACAACAACAACAAAAAAACGCTGCAGCGAGTAAGTTATTAGATGTCGCCAGGCATGAGATCAAGGCTGTGAGAGTCAGCGAATGAGCATTATCTTATCGGGACTAATAAAAATATACCACGCTTTTTGTTCTGCGTCGCACTGAAGTTGACGCGTGCTTTTATGCATTAATATTTTTCTGCTTTTAGCGCTCAGCACTCTTCAGGAAAACAAGAGCTGAATTTTTCGAATATGAAGATCCTAAGTAGCCTTAAATGAAAACAAATTTTGAAAATTAAAAAGCACTCCTTAAAAAATAGATGCATGAATTCGATTGTTATGCGTCATTCACCCCCTAATTAAAAAAAAAATACAACCCACATTTTTTTTTATCAAAAATCGTTTTTTATTGTATCGCAATGCAGTTTTTAAATACCACTTTTATTTTGAACAAGAATGTGATTTTAAATTGTATGCCCTATAAGGCTCCGCAAGGACAGGCTCTATTTTTTTTTTCATGCAAGATAAAATTTCATTGAATTATTAAGCCTTTCAATTGTGTTTCTCAGACTCAGGATTCGTTCAGTTATGCCATGTTAGCCTCTTTTTGGTTGTTAAAAATCAAAGTCCATATAAATCGTTACTTGTGTTAATACCTTTTAATTAGGGGCTACAAATAAATATCACAAAGGTCATCTCGACCTGTGTGTCTTTCCTTCCTTCCCTGCTAAACAAAGACAGTGAATTGAATTTGGGAACATTTTAAATTTCACTGTAACTTCCATTTCAAGAGCCAGGACCAGTGATTTCTCAGTTCATGTATCTTATCCTATGTTTCAAACGATTGAGTCTTACAATTCAGGATGTACTATTCATGTCGTTAAAAAAAAGAGAAAGCAAAAAAGAAAGGGAAAGAAGGAAGAATGGATTTTTTTTTTTTTTTTTTTTTGGTATACTTAATAGGCCCACATTTATCTCATATTCATTTACGTTACCAACATTAATTGTTTTCGGAATCCCCTTATTACAATGACAAGGGTATAAATTTTACTCATGAAAATCTATTTAAATTCGCAATTTGTGGTCTAAAACCTAAGGTTACACTGCTTATCGATTCGGTTAAAACTACAATGTAATTAACTTGTGAGATGCTACTTTGCAGCTAGCCTGTGATAAATGTTTTGAAAGGGTCAAGATAAATCCTGTTAGCATTACAGTTAGACGAATATAAATTTACTCTACGTTGTTAGCAGAGTGTCTGAATTTAATATTCGCAAATAAAGTATTGAAAATGAATATGATAGGGTGTATCTACCGTGTTTGAATCTGTAGATAGGTGTGCAAAATACATACCTCATGTATGTGTAAAGTTTTTTTATTCAGGGAGAAATCCCTAAAGTAATGAGCAAAAGGCAAAAAGAAGAGAAAAAAAAGCATGACAGAATAGCCCAACCCTGTTTACTCCCCTAAGAAAAAAAGGCATTCTTTTATGTAAAAAAAAGACTAGGTGTTTTGATTTCAGATCTTTTAATAACACGTATAGATTTCAACTTTTTTTGCCGAATTCAATTTTTACACCTGTTAGATTAGAACACTTCAAACGGAAAATAATAACTCGTCAGGAAATGGGTTAAAAAAAAGACTTTGGGATGTGGAAAATAATGATCCTACAACGGCCCACAAAAGGGAAAATAAGGATACTTTTTTATCAGGGATTAGTGGTGATAGTAGAAGTAGTACTAGTATTAGCAGTTGTAGTGGTGGTAGTAGTAGTAGTAGTAGTAGTAGTAGTAGTAGTAGTAGTAGTAGTAGTAGTAGTAGTAGTAGTAGTAGTAGTAGTAGTAGTAGTAGTAGTAGTAGTAGTAGCAGCAGCAGCAGCAGCAGCAGTAGTAGTAGTAGTAGTAATAGTAGTAGTAGTAGTAGTAGTAGTAGTAGTAGTAGTAGTAGTAGTAGTAGTGGTGGTGGTGGTGGTAGTAGTAGTAGTAATAATGATAATTATAATAGTATAGTAGTAGTAGTAGTAGTAGTAGTAGTAGTAGTAGTAGTAGTAGTAGTAGTAGTAGTAGTAGTAGTAGTAGTAGTAGTTGTAGTAGCACTAGTAGTAGTAGTAACAGTAGTAGTAGGAGTAGTAGTAGTATTAGTAGTAGTAGTAGTAGTATTAGTAGTAGTAGTATTAGTAGTAGTAGTAGTAGCAGCAGCAGCAGCAGCAGTAGTAGTAGCAGCAGCAGAAGCAGCAGCAGCAGTAGTAGTAGTAGTAGTAGTAGTAGTAGTAGTAGTAGTAGTAGTAGTAGTGGTGGTGGTAGTAGTGGTGGTGGTAGTAGTAGTAGTAGTAGTAGTGGTGGTAGTAGTAGTAGTAGTAGTAGTAGTAGTAGTAGTAGTAGTAGTAGTAGTGGTAGTGGTAGTGGTAGTGGTAGTGGTAGTAGTAGTAGTAGTAGTAGTAGTAGTAGTAGTAGTAGTAGTAGTAGTAGTAGTAGTAATAGTAGTAGTAGTAGTCATAGTAGTAATTGTAGTTGTAGTAGCAGTAGTAGTAGTAGTAGTAGTAGTAGTAGTAGTAGTAGTAGTAGTTGTAGTATTTGTAGTAGTAGTAGTAGTAGCAGCAGTAGTAGTAGTAGTAGCAGCAGCAGCAGCAGCAGCAGCGGCGGCGGCGGTGGTGGTGGTGGTGGTGGTGGTGGTGGTGGTAGTAGTAGTAGTAGTAGTAGTAGTAGTAGTAGTAGTAGTAGTAGTAGTAGTAGTAGTAGTAGTAGTAGTAGTAGTAGTAGTAGTAGTAGTAGTAGTAGTAGTAGTGAAGTACATGTAGCGATAACAGCAGTGGCAGTCAGGATTGAATTATTCGGCATAGCAATATCAATAGCAACCATAGTCGATAATATGGTGGCAGTGGTGATTGTAGGGTCTGCAGAAGTTTCTTAGTGGCAAAAGTGTCTGTCTAAGTGCAAAGCCATATAATGAATTTTCAGAATGCAAATTCATTCATATATTGTTATGTATCACTATCAGGACGACTCAAAGTGGGATTGCAAAATGTTTTCTACGGCGTCCAATCTTTTCTAATCAGCAGGGTAATTTAGGAGACAACGATAAAATGGGTAGGGCATTACTGAAGCGCTGTCTGTTATGTACATAGGATACAACGCAAGCATGAACATTATGGAAAAGTCTTCCCTTGGGTTGGCCCAGTCAATGGAGGAAAAAAAGTTATCAGCTTTCCAAGCCCTGCACACCTAGGTGATACAATTTAAGGCCAGTGGTGACAAAATGAAAATTACTGTTTATCTTTGACCCGAAATTTCATATCAAAACAAATTTTGAGGCGGCAATTGGCCGTTTGAACTGTTTTTTTACATACAGTAACGTAATGTAATGGCTGATAGTTATCTTTTGGCAACAATGTTTGGTCTAGTTTTTTTGGCGATTGTCAATGTTATATTAGGGCCAACTAGATGGATTTATACAAACGTGTTATCAGAGATAAAGATAGGAAGTAAAATTTGCGTTAAAAGATCTGATCTGGGTGGACTAAAGAGAACTGTTGTTATCTGCTCGTGAGTTAAGAAAGGAAGAAACCGCTAAGCTAGATACATGTATAACAGTATAAACAAATAAATTAAAGACAGAGGAAATAGAAGAACATGTTATATGAACCGGGAATCGAACCCATACTTTTCACAGCACCCGCGGCCATGCCGATTTAGTTATACGAAGTAGTGATGCCGACTATTAAGCTGATATCATTAATGATGCAAAATAAATCTGAGAACAATATGGCCTAGCTTTGTCATCGCTATACGTTGCAAAAAATTTACGTCAAACAGCGAGTATTACCCATAACACACGACGTACATTCAGAACGAAATTTATTTCTAAGATGATAACATTTTTCAGTACTTAATTGGAACGCTATAACTATTTAAAGATATAATAAATTGTAGCCGTTAATTTATTGCTATCACTTATCGTGTGCAACTCACTTCTTAAAATCGCAGCTGAAACGTCCCTCATTTTTTTTCAGTTTGTTTAGAACCAGTCCAGACATCACACATTTTTTTCTCCCTGCTTTAAAGCTTCTGATTAAAAACAAAACAAAACAACCTTGGTTCTGGTTTTAACCACGATAAAAGATATGGAAGCCATACAGGACGTGACTAATGAGTCACTTTTTAATTGGAATACCCCTTTTGGTCAATTTGTTGAATCGGACCAACTTTTGCTAGAAAGTTATATCCCTTGACGAAATGAACGCATGCTAAGCAAGATAAAGAGGGAGAAACCAATGCCAATATCTTGAAAAATATTTATTTGCGCAAAATGAGAGCTACAAATTCGTATTCAGCACATCAAAATACATCAGATAAATAACATTTGCAAACCCAAATAGCTGTTGGTCCGATAGTAAAAAAACTTTTTACTCATACGAGAATTGACCTTGTCTCAATGGCATCGCCCATACTTGTACAAGATAACCCCGTCAGCAACTATACTAAGATACCCATCATACTGCTTTTCGTTAAGAAGTCATGGGTTAAACATGTCCTAGATTATTAACATTATGTTTCGAAATGCTGGGCTTTATTCATTGTTTAATGGTGCGTGACGCACATTCTCAACAGCTGATCTACTTCACTTAAACCTTGCATCCGGATTCCAAAGCTCGCGGTGTGTAGGCCTAGTTTCAAAGTTATTTTACATAGCGCAATATTTATTAATTTGGTCTGTGCACATAACCTACCAAGGCATTCTTTACGTTTATGTTATCACTATGTCTGGTTTAAAAAAAAAAACTCAACTAAACAAGATAAGAAAACAATTGTATACGATAAAGTTCTCCTTTTGATAAAAATAATTATAAACAAATAAATAAATGCTGGCTGGTTGACACGGTAATATAACCTGGTGGGTCCATCTCTTGCAAAGTAATTGAATACCGAAGCGATAAGCTTGGGTTCAGTGTCACGGTTGACAAGCTCTAGAGTAAAAATAAAAGCTGAGAAATTCACAAAACATTGTTTTAATGTGGAAGAAGATCAATGGAAAAGAACTAAATAGCCAGGTGGAAAACAAAAACAAAAGAAAATGCACAATAGTCAGAGCAGACTTTGAGTCTATGTATTTCGTGACACTGAGAGAGATGGCTATACACATCGTTATCAGCATAAAGCTCTGCACTTGAGAACCGTTCAAACAAATTCTTCTCTAAGGTTGAAGCAATACGTGCAACAAAATTAATATCTTAAATTAAACCTATACTTTCTAGCCATTTGTTTACAGCAACCAATGAAATGAAATGAGATCAAAGTAAGAACTTTCCCACTGTACTCAGATACTTATTCTTAATTTTATTTCCCAAAGAATAGCGTATCGTTTGAAGAAGATCCATTCTCACATGAATTTAAACACTGTACTTATATTATGGCCCAATGCTGTGAAACACTATAAACGAAATGCATTATTCAGTGTTTTGAAGCATAGGATCTGGACATAAATCTAGCCGACATGAACTCTACGAATCATAAATTATACGATGTACATGTATATTGATTAACGTGGGAAAGTATCAAAACAGGAATGGTATTGAAAGACGGTACTGGCGATTTTGTCTCCAAAATACGTATTCAGGTTGAAATAAATCGGTTGTAATAACTGATTACTATGTGAACTTAGATTTGCAGTTAAAGATCATTGACGAGATTGAGAATGATATTTAGATCCAAATTTAAAAAAAAAGAAAAGAAAAAAAAAGTAATGGTATACATCGCACAGTTTAGCGATTATACATAATATACATATACTGTTGTAGCAGTTATAGGCGAGATAAAAGTCTTTTTTACTCACACTCTATTGGGTGTCCCTCTTGTTACTCCTTTGTACTATTGCCCTGACATGATGACAAATTCAGCACAGCAGTGAAGATCACATAAGTTGCCTCTACTGCGCGGTAACACATGTAAACACAGATATAACACACGGGAGCAGCTAGACAAACTGAATATATATATATGGCCAAGTTTTTAAAACAGGTCTAGGAAGAGCAACAAGTTTAGTCCACTTCCCAGCAAGTGCAATGTGAGACTGTTTCGCCTGTTGAGTGAAAAGCACGGAACGAGCAGTGTGAAGTGTAGCCTGAGATTTGACCTCTCAACCGACCCGCATTGCTAGCGGTTCGCATCGCATCCGCCGAGTCTCAGTCTATGCCAAAATGAAACAGCGCGCAGCTTACCTGGGTGTGTGTGCTCTCTGGTTGCACAATGATAGCAGACAGTCCCTTCTGTTTGTGGGAGAGAAATAATTATGACCTGACTTGATTTGCTCTCTGTCTATCTTCCCCCCCCCCCCCCTTTTTCCCGCTCTCTCTTTCCCTGTCTGTCTGTCTGTCTGTCTCTCTCTCTCTCTCTCTCTCTCTCTCTCTCTCTCTCTCTCTCTCTCATTTGATCATTTCAGCTTTACATTTTTTGTTCTGCTGCCTGCGTTGATTAATAACTTGTTGTCTATTATACATATATTATGCACAAATGAAAGTAATACGTATTATTCTTTGCGTAAAGTTAGTAATATGCTATAGATAGAAAAGGGAGAGGTAGAGGGAGAGAGAGAGAGAGAGAGAGAGAGAGAGAGAGAGAGAGAGAGAGAGAGAGAGAGAGAGAGAGAGAAACTTCATAAAAGAGGAATGACCAAAAAAACAGCTGTGTAACCAAGAGAAATATGGCGTCAATGACACTATTTTGCATACACAACATTATAAAATAGATAATTATTATTGCATGCAATTTCTGTCAAATTAATATGTTTTCTACAAATGTGAGGCATGTTCTCTATTGAAGCAGGAAGATGTATTAGGGAAAAAAGGTGATGCCGTTTTTGGATCCACACAGACTTCTGAGACCAGTAGAAAGCAGTTTTAATAACCTTATTTGCCGCACAAACCACTCAATAAAGGCGATATTGTCCGGTCTTCAATGATTTTAATACTATTGGAATACTTTTTTCTGCAAATGGAGCATTAACCATTGAAATGTTTAGAACCAACAACTAAGTGGCGTTTAGGGGAAATAGCCTGTAAACTTTTCTGCCTATGACTATTAGAGCTGTATAAAAAGTATCACTCATGAAGACGAGCCACGCATCAGTCTTGACAAGTAAATCAATCACCGCCGCTACGTGATGTGAAATTTAACGTTACTTTGAGTACACGAGTGAAAAATGAAACAGAAAGCAAAAATAAAGGACATCATAATATATATATATATATATATATATATATATATATATATATATATATATATAATTAATATACATCTATAGAGGAGAAGGAGGATAGAGGGGGCTTGAAAAATGAAAAAGAAATATAACAAAAGAGAGAATGAGTGTATGTGAGAGAGAGAGAGAGAGAGAGAGAGAGAGAGAGAGAGAGAGAGAGAGAGAGAGAGAGAGAGAGAGAGAGAGAGAGAGGTATAAGGCTATGTCTATATGGTGGCCGTCTCCTTGTCGTAGCGCTGCTTTCTTTTTCTTTCTTTTTCTTTTTTTGTTAATCTCGAGATAAATACATTTTCCTAAACTTCATAGTCTAGAGTATTAAAATTATAACTTGCACATCAATGCATGAACAAAAGTTTTATCGGCAAAAGATTCACCCCTTATGCGTGCTCGCTGCTACAACTCCAGCCAATCTCCGTGTACAAAAAATTAATGACAGTGAATCGTTCAACAACAAGGAAACCTGTGACAAATAATTGGTCTCCTCAGCAAGACTTGAAACCGACTTCTGATAGATAGACTGATGGCACTGATAGAGTCCACATCGGTCATTGTACTCAAAGTTAAACAGCATAACTAATACATGTCTTGTTTTACTGAGTTGTCAGTCAAACATTTTTTATTAATACATGTAAAATCTATGAAAAATAAACGTGGTCTCTTGCAACGTCACGAACCATTTTGTTTTTGTCGAGCTGCAAGAGCAAATTGTGTACTTCACCCAGCCTCCAGAAAGCATTCCTCATCCTAGCCATTGGCAAAAACTATGTTTCATTACATTAGGGCGTATGACCAAGTGCTCTTTACTGATGTTTGATCTTTCAGTTGTCGATCCCAAAGTGAAAACTCTTGATTAAGCCTAACTCCAAGTGACAGTCAGTGAGTTACATAAATTAGATCTTCCAGGACTGGTGTAGGATACGTTGAAACTGTATTATAAATATTGCAGATAACTACTTCTCTAATTTTCCTTAATCAAGTTCTCATCAAAAAAGGTGGTACTGGTAGGGTGTGAATGTAAGATTTAATCTAAAAAAAAAAAAAGTGATCATTTCAATATTTGTTTATAATTTATATTACTAATCTCTTTCTCTCTCTCTCTCTCTCTCTCTCTCTCTCTCTCTCTCTCTCTCTCTCTCTCACACACACACACACACACACTCACTTTATCGCAATGCCGCTCTCTCAACGACAATGATGACCTACAGATCAGCTATGTACCTGTAGTGCCTTTTCTCTGCTCTCCGCATTTGAACTCATGCGGTTGTGTTTTCATCTTTCAGTCACTTTAGCCATGCCCTTTTGTCATTAAATGATTAATAACAATTGTGCCATGAAAACGTTCATGTTTTAACACTGAAAACACAGCTGTGGTGACTACTAACAAAGGATGGAAAGTCTTTTTCTGATCTCTCTTACTTTCCTACTATCAAATGATTACTCTGTGAGTAATCGCTTGATTTGCATAATAATGTTATGGGTTGTGCATTATTTATGGTCGGCAACAGCCTGAGGAAGCAAGAAGGTTGAGTAAAAAGATAAAAAAAAAAGTTTGCATTGCTTCTTTACACCATAAGAGCGATGCATTTTTGAGCATTTATGCTGGTAACTTTCACTTCAGTACTATACCAATATCTTAGTAAAAACTAAATGGTTTAAAACGAAATTTAACATTGTGAAATACAGTAATCTTGAAAAAGGAAAATCTACAGAGTACTGCGTCATAGGCATCACTTTAGCACGGCGCTAAAGGTAAAACGTGTGTTTGTGGCCATATTTTATCGAAGATAATACTTCTAGCAACAATACTCTCGAATAAAAATAAATAAAAATCAGCTGTAAAAAACAAAATCGATACATGGTTACAGTGACCAACTGAGTTGATTTAGCGTCAAAGACTTAATTCGAGCTAACAAACTCAACTTTGCAGTCTACTTAAAAAGACCCCCCGTGCATCTGCACGGGATTCTACCAGGAACCTTAACAAAATCTTAAAAGTTAATAATATTTGGAATGCTTGATCGCCAATCTTTTCTTCTCTGTTTAAGATAGATAGGCAAAGCTTTCACTATTAGATGTAATCCTCCAAGCCTTACGTGTTAGTTACAGTCCTTTATTTATCTAATTTTTTCCTATCGTGAGATTTATACAAATAATTTCTTCGAAGACGCTTAGCATATGTAAATAATATAAGGAAGACTCACAGGCTGTAAAGTGACATTAAGGCCTACTTGATAGATCGGAGTGTTTACGGAGGGCATTTGATCACCAAATTTTATGGATTAAAAAAAATGGATACCATTAAATAAACAGAGTTTAGCTGTTTCCTCAATCGATTATGATCCTAGTCTGAGAGTAAAGTTAAAAAAAACAAAAAAACCCAACAGGTCTGTTATATTTACTCAGTCGCATATTCCCATATTTTGCTCCTAAGCGTGAGAAATTGGATTATTGATCTGAGAGAGGTGAAAATATCAAAACATCGCAATATTGCCTATTGAACTGTCCGCCTGAAATGTAATGGTGATATATCACAATGATAGGCTTATCTTAACGATCGGAAATACAAAGAAATGAATCTATTGTATAAGAAAATACCTCTAAGTTATAACTTATAGGCTTACATGTGCTTTTGTAAAGGCATTATAACTATTTCGATATTGGCTCTTCGACCCATAGAGCTATTTAAAAAAAAGTGGAGTTCGCAACCACTTCATCTTCCTTGATGATTGGTGGATCCATGCCAGTTAGAACAATGAATATAGCGCGGATTGTAGAGCAACATCAATTTATGAGTATTCGCTGTTAATAGAAGTAGCGTTCGTAACAATCTGAGTAATTGTGATCTATCAACACCTTTGTGACGAATTTATATAAATCTGACCTTAGCGGTGGTGATATGAAATAGAAAAAAAGGGGAGGTTTCACAAAAAACAAGCAGATGGACCATACTTTATTTTATTTCGATCTATCGCGCACAGGACACTGCTCCTATATGACAACTTTCTAAAAAGTCAATTCGAAACATATTATAAAAGAAAACAAAAATTATAGCTATCAATCCTTAACACAATTACACAGGATTTTGGCAAGCTGCAATTTCATTAAAAATATATTTAAAAAAAAGGAAAACATTTGAATTGAGTTCTTTTGTAAGTTGGTTGTAAAATGCAAAATATCATGCAGAAAACCTACTGCCAGACTATTCCATTCATCATGGTGCCTATTATATCTCGTGGAAAGGGATCAGTTACAACGCTAGATAGAACATCCAACATAAACCTGTAGTCAGCTCCCCTCCCAACCAAAAAAAAAAAAAGAGGGAACACTGAAACCGTTGTAAAGAACTGTGATTTACGAAATAATATATACATGTATGTATCAGGTTTACTGGTCATTGTATATTAGAGCTCTCTGTCTAAATTTAGAGAAATAGAATTGTCGTGAAAACAATGACTCGTTTATAATAAATCAAAATCGTAGAGTTGACGTGAACATGGCGGCGGTCTTCATGAGACATTAGAGACTTTGCTATGGACCGAGAATAATGTATGACTTTCTAACCTCCCTTAGAGAGAGGATTTTTAAACTCCCTTGAAGAAGTTGGTCCACTCATGAGTCCCCGTTAGAAAAGAGCTATACAATGTACCGGTACATGTATTTAGACGCCGGCGCAGAATTCCGTCCTCTACGATCTTGATTTTTCAAATTTGCTATGGGTCCCGCCCACGCGAAATCCTATATTATTACAGTTTGAGACCTGAAGAATATCCCTGCAAATAATATCCACCCCCAACATATGTTTCAGGAAGAGAGTACCGGTATTTTTTTAATGTACTCACTTTGACACATATCTTATATTATCGCATTTTGAACCGCCAATTCTATTTTAATTCTAAGAAAATGATACATGTAATTATGAGAATAGTGTATGGTGAGAGCCGTGCTTTTATAATTTTTTTTTGTTTGTTACGGGCCTTCCACAGCACTATGATCTCATTCTCAAGCCTCTTTGCTTAGCTCTCGTCGGGCAGGGCGAACCCCTCTCTTTCTCCACCTTTTTCCCTTTTTTCCCGTTTTCTATCTTTTATCTTTCCATTAAATTCTTTTCTCTCCATCTTTACTACCCTTGTGCTCACTACAGCTAACGGTAACATTTGTTAGTTTTAGTTTTACTCCGCAGTTTCGTGACGAATTCTCATACAGTTGTAAGAAGATGACGGCTCTCCGTCAAGCCAAGCGCTGGTTAGATGGAATCTGACCACACAACCAAATGGCCCTGTGTTCGATCGAATACTCCCACCTGTAACATGCAGTTGTATTGTAATGTAAATATGGAGAATCCAATAAGGCGACTATGAGTTGGACAACTTTGACTGAAGAATGGTGAATGTGCATCCTTAGCACTCGCAGGGTAATCAAAATTCTGACTTAGTTAAACGCGCGCTCACCGTAAAGAGTAAGAATCTCAAACCCACCAATGTTGATTAATTTAGTAGTGAGCTCAACACTTCATCATGTTAAATACCGGTAATTACAATTAATAAAATAAAAAAAATGGGCGTTTCGAGAACCGTTATTGTTAAAGCTGATGACGCACGATATTACAGTAATATCAGAACTACATACACAATAATATAATTTGGTAAATTATGTATTTTAGAGGTTACAGTGACTTAATATCTAGCCATGTGCTCAGGTTTTTATTAGATTTCGCCATATCCACTCTTCATTAAGTTCACTCCTGAAGCCAAAAAACCTACATTATTATGGAGTGTTATGTTATGGTGCCTGCAATTTTAAACCAACAACAGATAGATTGAGAAATTTTCCTTTGATGGCATCTTGTAAAGAATTTGTATAGACATACTGTACTTGTCATTTTGAGCAGCGTTTGAACTCATTTGAATATGCATGCATAATTATCGATATACGCATGCATCGTTATATTTTCAGTTCATTAGTTAAATGCACTTTCATCATACATGTAGTAATAAGCATAAGACAATTCTTATCTTATCACCGATTTAGACGCTTGATTTAAAAAAAAAAAAAAAGGGCTGAGGAATAGCCTTCATGAAATTTATACAATTTTAAGAAATGATTGTTTAAATACATGCAATGTGGAATAATATAAAAGAGGATAAGCTGCTTCAAGTTCAATTCCTAGGGCAGGCAAGCAAAGCTACTCGGAGGTTTGCACTTTACAGGACTTTTTCTTTCAGGTCTCTTTACTGTAACATTCTTCCAATTTCATAATGTAAGTTGTACATGTAACACATTTTAACATAATGAATACCAATTTCACATTTCCGTAGCAATTCTTTCAATTTAAATTTTTTCAAACGTTTCTCTTTGATTTGAATTTAATACTTTTGTGACGAATTATTCAAAGAAAAAGATAATTGAATATGAAAAAATATAACAGAACACAAAAGGTTTTTGTTAAGTAAAAATGCTCAATGTGATTTTATAATAGCCTCAAGAAGGATGTGGATTTATTGTTGATCGTAAATTGCATATCTATGCAAACTTATAGAATAAACGGCTTAAGCTCAGACATTTTCTAGAAAACTGAGAGACTGGCTATTGGAGAAAAAATTGTTCCCATTAGTTGCACTGTAGTGTAATAATATTAAGGTGAAAGTAGGTATTTGAGGCCTTTCAGTAATAAGCAAAACATGATACATGTATCACACTAAATTAACCATTTGACAATTTTCAAATCAAACTTTCATCAGACTTCAATGTGATGTGCATCGCAGACTGGGCATAATGGTTTGTATTCTTCAACTTTAAGGAGGCCAGATGCTAAAAATGGCTCTATTAATAGTCAGTTAATGGTATTCTTCAACTTTAAGGAGGCCAGATGCTAAAAATGGCTCTATTAATAGTCAGTTAATGATAAGTTATGACGTAAATTTGAAAAAATTCATTCATCTTCTGTCTGCATAAACATAACAAAAAAAAAACTTGGTGGCATTATATATCCCACACAATGACTTTTTTCAAGCAAGACTTAATGAGGAGTCAGTATGAGTGATGTGGGTGTTCTGGTAAGGTGAATGTCAATCATAACTTTTTTTGTCCCACTTGTTTATGTTGCTTCTATCCATATAAAGTGGCAACTTTGGCACAGTTAGTCCCATTTTTTGGTTTGGCCATTACTCAGATAAAGTTGAACAAAAGTGGACAAGGGAAAAACTCAGTTTGGTTGCTCAAAGCAATAGAGGAACAGGAAAAATCGAAACATCAATCTAAGAAAATTTTCATGGTGCAATTCTATGAACATTTGAACATTCTGTTGTTTGCTAAGAAGTGCCATTGCGGGTATAAATTATCATCTTGATTTCTCAGTTATGTTTTGCGAGTTGGAGATTGGTATACATGTACATACTTATTGTGATCCTAAAGTATTGTCAGGTATAGTGGAATTGAGAAGACACTCAAATAGACCATAACCACCATCACCAGTAACGTTGATCTCACTTTGTGAATGGGCTAGATCGTGGTAAAATAGAAGGATTGTACTATTCTCAAAATGGAAGAGAGATTGCTGGATAACTGATTATTATTATATTAAGATAATTGCCGAGTACTAAACATGCCTTCATGTTACAATGTCCAAAGGAATTAAATTGTTTTTTTATAGAGGGCTTCTTTATTTATTATCACTCTCATGAGTAATAATATTATTTTACTGGCATAATTAACTCTAATCTCATTAACTATTGGCTCACACAGCTTTACCACTATACACTGGGTTTATTTTATGCTATAGGACTGTATTTTTCTTTTGCATTTTGTAAAAAGTGAAATCATAGATGTTTGCATTTTATTTTACATCTATTTTTAGTTGCAAGGTTTTGGTCACCTCCTGGCTGTTTTCTCTGGTTTTTTCATATTTTTTGATTTTCACACTTTTTGTTTTTTCTACTTTATCATGTTTTAGTTTTTTTTTTCTCTAGTTTTTCTTGTTATTTGTTCTTCATAGCGGGATGGATCTATAGTTGATCTGGTATGTTCACTCAACAAAGTATTCTTAACTTATCTAGGCACATTACTCATCAAGTAAAGCTGGTATCATAGCAATTTCATGGATTGTTTATGGGGCAAAAAAACTTCTAATCTTATAACTATAGGTTTGCACTTGGTGAAGTTGAGCAAAGTGTGGCTGGTCAAATATTGAAGAGAAGTTCTGCCCTTATAAAAGAAAACATTTGCCAACAATACTTAGATCTCTATATCTGGTGCTATAGTTTATTCACCACAAATAAAAGCAAAGAAAGTTAGATGATAAAATCATTCCAAAATTTATTACTAAGGAATCAAAATAACTATCACAAAGACAGACACAGCTATCATTATAAATAGGCGTGTAGCCATTTCCATCTTTCCCATTCACACCAAAAAAACTATTCATCAATCATGAAACCATTGTTCCTGACTTACAAAACTAAAACAAGAGAAAAACAGAAACTCATTGTTACACTGATAGACTAACTGCGAGTAACCTCTCATTCAGCTTAATTCTTGAAATTTAGTGGTACTTGCAATGTCTGTGGTACTCTGTAAAATAAGATAAAAAAAAAATAGATCATCATCCTGAAATAAAACAACATTAAATAATATTTCATTAAACATTTGACTTGCTAAAACTTTATTAGAGTGCAACCAGAGGCTGCCATCATATTATAAAAAGAAAAAAAGAAAAAAAAAAAAAAAGTTTTCACCATAACTAACAACAACAACAACCAAAATACAATACAAAGCAATTACCATTAGAAATGAAATCTAATGAAGTCCTGTTTTGAGTAGGTTTACCAGAAAACGATCTCAGTTTAATTTTCCCTGCTCAGACAAAAATTATTCCCGGTGTTCAAAGATTTGAAACGCCATACTCAAAAAGGAAGTTCGTTTTTAAAAGGCCAAAAATATACACATCTAAAGTTATTTGAATAGAGCATATGAATTCCATTGGTACATCATTTAGAAAGACAATTATAACAAGACAATGCTGTCAGAGGCCAACTTTTCTATCTTACTAAACCTGATCTCTGTTTATATATGCGTAAAAATATCTGTTCAAACAAACAACTCACTTCTCTCACTGTACATTATACCAAAGTATATGGCTGAAATACACATGATAGCTTGGCCATAGGGAACAAATCCAGTGTGTCTCACATGAAGATTCTTAGCTGCCCAGCGCCAGTAACCTGAAACAGTAAAAAGTTACTTCTAAGTTCAGAAATAAAGGCTAAGGTCATAGACAGATTTATCTTATATACTATTGGATATCCTAACAATCAATCATTTCCATGTTTTTCCCATGAAGATTATTTTTAAGTCATTCGTGGAACAATTATCTTCTTACCTCTGTGAATGGCTGCCCAAATGGCCGAGGGTCCCTTGTTTCGCCGCCCAAACCAATCTCCTAGCTCTCCAAGTTTCACTTGACCAAATGGAGTGTCGGCTGTAGATGAAATCAAGTTGCATATCAGACTAAAAGATGTAAATGTACAGAATAAATTCAAAATTCTAAATCAAACTGTCTGGTTACTTTCCTGCAAATGGAAAGTAAAAACACAAATCATTGCTTTAATACAGTACAACTCAAATTCAACGAATTTACATTCAAAGAACACCTTGCATTCAACAAACTGAGAAAATCCTGTTTTCCTTTTTTCCATTCTTAGACTCTCTCCAATATCGTACACCAAACCAATCAATCTCAGCCCCATCCTCTGATTCAATGAACCACATGTTGGCAAACCCGCTGTAGAATGACTTGAAATTCAATCAAAAGGTGTGCAGTTGGCTGACAGGAAATACTTGCAGTGTATAAGTATAGTCACACAATGTATAGGCTACATTATGCCATGTAATATTTCAAGTAGAGTAGAGCAAAGTATAATTGTCACAAATGTACAGGGAGAATATAATGAAAAGAGAAGGGGAAGGGGGTAGGGGGTGGCACCCGATGCATGTGGTGAACATGATACAGGATCAAAGAGCCTAAGGGGTGGTTTGTGATAACAAAAACAAAAAAGGGAGATAAGTATGTGGTAATTGAACGTTGGTTGGTTACTTCCCCTGCTTATGAAATGGCTCATACAACAAACTTTTAAAAATGACCAAACTATTTCATTGAGTCTGAGGTGTACCTCTTTCTTTCTTTTTTCTCATCATGCACCTTTTATCTCGCTTGCAACCCTTTCTCAGTATTGAGATCAGACTTTTCACAAAAACTATGGCTCATATGGTGTACTGGTTGTTTACTTAGAACCTTACTACAAACTCTTTAGATTATTGATTTGTTGGTTATAAGAACTATAATTGTAGGAGGTTTCACTCTGCCTGACTTCAAAGCATATCTCCGGCTATAGTTCTCCCCCTCCCCCCGATCTGGTGCTTTCATAAGTTAAAGCATAGGACATTATGATTATGTGTGGAAGCTCTTTGGGGATGTCACAAATGTTTTTGAAACATAAATAACCTCCATTGCTACAATGTACCGGTATGCTCCAAGCTTACAATTTAAAATGTGTCTCAAGAAGGCAGATGAAAGAATAAGCTGATCAAAACCTTTTGTTTTTGTACTATATTATATAAAACACCTTAAAAAATGCAGAACTCACAAAGGCAATATATCTTATTTTTTTTCAATTTTGAAACAATATAGGATTGTTAACTTCATAGGTTGTTTTAAAAAAAAGGTATGACAACAATTTTATTGTTATATCCTAGAAATTCATACGATGCAGATCAACTCTTAGTTACATATTTAGTTCAAAATCACATTGGGGACATGGTGAGTGAGAGATTGGGAGAAATGACCTGAGAAAAAAGTGAGAGGTAAAATAAAATACCAACACACTGGAGAATAAAAAAAAACTATAATCAAAGAGTTAAAACAGAATTTGGAAGATAAGGAGAAATTAAGACTAAAAACGTGCAAAGACAGAAAGAGAGAGTGCAAATGCGAGAGAGAGAGAGAGAGAGAGAGAGAGAGAGAGAGAGAGAGAGAGAGAGAGAGAGAGAGAGAGAGAGAGAGAGAGAGAGGAAGGATGGGAAAAAGAGCTTAGAGTAAGTTCCAATTTGCTTGCATCATCATAACAAATCAATGTATAATGGCCGCTAATATTCTGATTCAGATGGCTCATTCCAATGAGCTTGTGGTCCGCTGTGGAGCAACTTCTGGTCCTGTCATATTACTCTCAAGGGCGTTTATGCTTAACTGCAGAGAAGAAAAGGCTTAAATTCCCTGGAACTGTATTCATGTGAAAGTGTTGACTTAGTCTGAAAAACTGACTTACTAATCTAAATTATTTTGAGTTTAGTCGCTACTCATGGCAAATTTTGGACATAGACTAGCTACATAAGAAAAAAAAGGAGGGAAAGTCTCCAAAATGTGGAAGCCATGTTGAAATTTCAAGGAATTGACTTTAAAATGTTGAAAATTAAAAACCATGATCAAGATATATTACAGTTGAATCCATTTTAAGTCAACACCACACTGCGATCCCGTTTTTTTTCCTTCTTTGTTTAAGTAACTGATTTTCTGATAAAGTCAGCGGGTTGGAGACATTTTCGCTAAAATTCAACACTTCATAGGGGATGGGAAATGTTGAAACTCATAAGAGTGGGGGATGTATAGGGATGCATGGGCAGTATATAGCTTTCTGTTTGTAAACTTAATAGTCAGTAAGTCACTGTGTATTAATAGCATGCTTTACAAGGCCTAGCTAAGTTAGAGTGGTCATGCTGTTGTGAGAGTAACAAAGAAAGTTGTGTAGGGCATAGGCGAGATGGAGACTGTGTGCTTCTAGATCTAGACCAAACATATCATGGGCTTGCATTATTTGTTGCACCCAGTATATTGGATAACTTGTATAAATTTACCACACCATAGATGTAAGTAATGAAATGGGGACACTGCGAAGGGAGACCACTTTCATAAGTAAGAAAAGGGAGACAGCCTGTTTTTGTAACATGAATTTTTGGACTTGTTTTCTGGAAATGGATAAACTCAACCTTGCTTTAAGTCCACACCTTTTTTTTTGGTCCCGAGGTGTTGACTTTAAGTGGATTCCACTGTTTTAATTTCTTTATTCCTACACACTGAAGTGTAAAATATTTCATTTCCATCCAAATTAAAATTGTAGATCTAAATTATATAACATTATATTAAGCGCTTGGAAACATTTCTACTGCTGAAATTACTAGACTGTTAAACCATCAGACTATTACTAAAAGAACTCAGAAGTAAGCATATTATTCATTTTTTTGTAAGGAACAAATGGGCTTGTAAAATTTAGTACTTGGTGCAACCTCAAGTCAGGTGTTACTTTACACCAAAATTAAGAACTAAGAAATTCCCATGAATAGATCTTAGGACGAAATTTAGTTTTTAGACTTAAGCTACTCAGATTTTTGGGCTTATGCCTTCTCATGAATATGGCTCCTGATCTCATTCTAAAGATAGTACAGTGGACTACACTTGTGTTGAACTTGAAGACGGATGAATTGATCTTCGTTTATGTTGATTAAATTTGCGGGAACCTGAACCAGCCCCTCTATCTTTCTATTAAAATAAACAGATGTGTTGACTGCAACATAACTGTTAAAACATCTGTGTTGATTGTACTTTTCTTTCCCAGATCATTATCTATCTTCTAAAATCAAACGGTTGCGTTGATGTTAACTTTCACTTGCAGCTCATCAACAATCTTTCCCCTTTCCCGGCAGTGCTAATGTACCCTTACAATACTGTACATAGTTGGCAATGGATGGTGCCAACAGTAAGAAATCTAGTGAGAAGTTACGCTGTAGTGGCTAACCATTGGTCTAAGTATGTTGGAATGTTTTTAGTCCAGCCCACTTGATTGCTCACAGCTAATGCTGCGTAGTATATAATCCCTTCTCGCATCACAGAGATCTAGTATAATGGGGCTGGTCAGTGACTGGAGCCAGGCACCCCAGTCACAGCACACACTCAGTTATAGTTCAATGCGCATATGTACATGCATTCAAAGGACCAAATATCGGCAGCTAGGTAGATCTAGTGCGAAATCTAGATCTAGACAACTGACAAGAATTTAGATGACAAGACAAAAATGCAAACTGTATACCCACTTTTGTATTGAAGAATGGTGAAATTGACAGCATTGGTTGTCTGCTGCTTATGAGGGAAAAGATGGGGAGGAGGTGGGCACAGCAGGTAAGACTCATAGGTGTTTAAATATGCCCAACATTATGCCAGCCTCAGGCGAACCTAATTTTCAATTTCTAATGCGTGGCGATTTATTCCCACTTTTAAAATGAAAGCAATGATTATTACGGTTGGATAAGCGGCTGAGTGTTTCTTTTCTTTCTTTTTTTTGTTTGTTAGCTCAACGTACTGACAAACTTTAGATTTTAATAAATCTACAAACGTAACAAAAGTCAACTGCCTCTGCACATTCCCTTCACAATCACATGCATACAGCAACCTGTAAAATTCAGACCCATACAAAATAATCCAAACTTCCATCTTTTGCAAAATCAAGAAAAAAGAAAGAAAATAGAACAAAAACAAAAACAAAACAACAGTGTATCATCAAGCCCAGTGATATAGGTCACATCATACGTCAGGATGTCCCATTAGTAAAGGACATAACTTCATTGATGTGTTGTAAAACACAGTAAAGTCCCTTAATAAACTTTGAAACACAGTAAAGTCCCTCGATTTTATACTACAGTTATGTTGATCTGACGGTTGTATTTATATTGTCATAAATCCCCTTGCAGGCTTGCTACATCAATTTAACCTTAGTTAGTCAACTGTATTTTTTAGTATGAGTGGACACAGGGTACGAGTATGTTATGTGTATTTAAAAACTTCAGCACTTTTGAAATATCTATCTTTGACTATCAAAAGGAACCCATACCTAATCGAAATCCAGATCCTGATCTTACTTGAATCTAGATAAATTCTAGTTTGGACATTCTTAATTTTTTTTTTCAGAAGGTCAAAGTAAAGTATGGTACATAAGACGGCTAATGTAAAGCAAGGTCTGGTTATAATAGTTTAAACAAATGCAACAGACTTACGTTTTCCATAGTAACGACCGGGCATGTAAGGCCCATGCACTTTAGGATTGTACTCTCTGGGATAACGTCCAGGCTGATAAGACGACATGATCTCAAGTTCACCTAGGTCTCCACAGGTAGACACTGGACGGCTAAGAGAGGACAAGTGAAACCGGAAACAGAAGTTGACTTGGGCATGCTCTGTATAATAAGGAGAAAATCTTTTATTCAGGAAAATGCCTTTGGGTACAGACTATTTTAGTTTCATAACAAACCAAGCTCAAAACCCTATATCCCCAGTACAGCACTTTAAGTCCAATGTTGTGAGGTGTGTACTGTGTCTTCCCCTTTTTTACCGTTTTTCTGAAACTTAACTTTGTAAAGCTGATGATAGATAAAGACTGATTCCGAGAGATCTAATCTAGATCTAGTTCTGCTGTTTGATCTTCTGCTAAGAGACCAAATGAAGTTCTTATTCTTTTATTTTTAATTCACTTCAAGTAATTGCTGATGTCGCAGTTTGATAGGACTAAGGGTACATTTGCATTTTTACACTCTTTCACAACTAAATGGGACCAGGAAAAATTCTCCGAAATTGAAATTTAATTTAATTAAAATGTCGGAAAGAGTTCCTTTTAGGTACGGACTAATAAGATAGTTAATATAGATCTAGGCTAAGCTGAATTAAAAATAAAATGAATGACCTAAATCTAAGTTCGTCAACACACTAAATTAAAAGTAAATATTCGGCACAAGCAGTTCTATGGTCACGATCAAACGAAGCCCTCTTTGGTGTGTAAATTAGTCCGTACCTGAAAGGAACTCTTTCCAAAATTTCAGAAGATTCAGATGGTAGATTGCATTTAAGGAAAGAAAGTAGATCAAATGAATTTCTTTCTTTTCTTTTCTTTTTTTTTTTTTGTAGGACATATGAATTTAAACAAATAACGTTAATTTTGAATCTTCATTTGTGAAAATGTCTGAGCACACAAATATGCAACAGTGTAAGCAAATTTACTCGGAATAATAGACGGAAATTCCTATGTTTATTTTGAGTCAGATTTGATTAAATTAAAGACAAAATTCTGAGATGTTTCTTTTTGAATGGGGTTTCTCAGAGTCTACCAAAGCTAGAGGTTATAAATTGGTATTATTGCAGTATCGGCTCAACTCACCCTAAGCTTTGAAATCGTATTTTTCGAAGTGAATTTGGTATGCTGAACACGAATATGAAGGTTTTATTCGTCGCAAATAAATACCCAAGATATAAGCATTTTTGTGTTGCTCTAAAATCTGATTAAACTGCAAGTTTTGCTTTCATCAGGAAACATTCAATTATAAAGCTGGAAGAGAGACCTGTGGGCCGATATGTGAAATTTTACCATAAATTTCACCCTGTTAACAGCCAGAAATATAAAATTAGATCCAGATCTAGAACCTAATTTACTGTGTTTGCCCCTCACAGTTACTCAAACTAATCGGATGTACTTTTTGGTAAAATTTTGTTAGCAAACAGAATTTAGTTCTTGATTTTCTTATAAAACATTTTACGAAACAGTTATGGACAGCCAAGGAACTGCAATCTTGAAACCAGGAAGCACAGTCATGGCACACAGAGTAATGCCACATGATCGGGAGAATGAGACATTATACACAACCAAGAAAGATGCCTTTCAGGTGGACACTAGTATGATACCCCAAGCCACACTAGAAGACCAAGGGTCTCTGGAGCTTGAAGAACTAGGGCTAAATGTCTTCAATCAGGATGTGTTTGAGGAAGGTGATTTTCTTTTAGCAGTGCATTTTCTGTGTAAAATAGCTTTTATAATAGAATGTTGCAAGACTTATGATACCTTCAGTTGCTATGTTAAAACCTGATATTTGCAATTCGAAAAATATGATCACATCTGCTTCTTGATAAAGCAAATTCAATTGCACCCGTAGTAGTCTAATGACATCAATCTATAGAAAAAAAAAAGTTTTTATTTTGCATTAAATGTCATTGTCAACAAATTTTGTGAAAGTCTTATTTAACAGCTCCAACTCCAAGAGTTTCTTGGGAAGAACTAAGATCACATCTTGCAGTTTCAAAACAATTCTTGAATTCTTTGGGGAAAATTATTTTTTACTTGTAATATTTCCTGGGATTCCTAATAGCAAGGGTTCATCTATTAGTGCTTCACAGTAACCCTATCAAACATATTTGTCTATGTTCCTGCAACTGAATATCCACTGAAATGTGTAGATCTCTATATCATAGAAATCTGATAAAATATAATCAAGACAAATTTTTTCTTAAATATTAATGTCAATTTTAATTTTTTTTTTCATAATAAGTATTTAGCTACATTATGCTTCCATACAAACTAAGAATTAAAAAAAAAAATTTGATGTATTTGGAAGTATGCTTTCATTTTGCATTAACTTCCAGAAGTATTAAATCAATTTTGATTGTATGGATCAAAAATCATTCCAGTCTCTGAAATCACAGATCATCTTGTTAAGGTTGTATTGTTTTTTTGTTGTTGTTTTTTTCGCAACAAAACACTCAACATTCAAAATGATAAAAAAAATTTCAGGCATTATGGAACAAGTGGATCAAGCCCTAGCTAAAGAGGAAGAGTCAAGACTACGTAAAATACTTCAGAGAGAACTGACCACAATTAATGATGATATCAAGTAAGTGGCATATAAGTTAGATTATAGAGAAAGATTGTGAGTTTTTTTTTTAAGGTTATGATTTTTATGATGCACAGTATTTAAAGTATTTTCTAAAATGACACAAATTGAGCCAATTTTTTTTTTTTTTGTAAATTCTTTTTTATTTCATGAAACTTTATGATTTGATTAAATTGCATTGGCAAATGACTTAGTACCAAATTAATGCCTGCCTTTTAAATCAATTGAATCATATGAAAGTTAAATTTCATTTCATTTCATTGATGATTGAAGAAAAAAATTACAAAAACTAATTGACATGTATGTCTGTTGGGTAAAAAACGACTGTTTTGTATTTTAATCTCTTTAAATAAATCTGAACAATACTTAACTTTATAATAAATCTGAATTTTCAGGTTGGCTAAAAAAGATCTGGAGCATGTGAACAGAGCTGAAATAGATCTAGAATCCAAGAATAGTATAAGTAGAGAACAATCTCGCCAGCTTGATTCCATGAATAAACAGAAGCAGAACAAGGTGAATATAAAAACCATGGATACTTTTTTTTTTCCCTATGTTTTTCTTGACCATTTAAGTAGGTACAACTGTTTCAAAATCAGAGTGGGCTCTAGTTTTAACTGTATTGTCTCATCTTAGACTAATTGATTTTGGAGTCTATAAATCTATATCCTTCTATTAGGAGTGGTGTTGGAGGAAGTTTTTATTTACTCAAAAGCCTTTTTACATCTAAATATTCTTAGATTTTTATCCTACAATTGTTTTTGTTTCACTTTTAGTTGGTATAAAAAGAGTTTTTGAAAACTCATTGGATCAGGATGGCCAGTTCGAAAGAAAAAAGGAATAAAACTGGACAATTTTACATTGAAGGAGTTTTATCAACTCAGAGAATGAAAGATTAAATCACTTACGAAGATTATTCTTAAGTTAAACTGATTGTATCATATGATCATGAACTCAGCACTGAGTTAAGTAAACATTTGTAAGAACAGATGGAGGTAGTGCAGGAATTTGGGTGTTGTTTTTTTTTTCTTTTTTTAAAGTAAAGCTTTACTAATTCACAATTTCAAAGTGTTTTTTGCTTTTCTCTTTTTGTCAATTTTGATTCATAATTCACAGATAAAGCAACTAGCTACCCTGAGAGTACGAAGAGAAAATGTTTTGAAAAAATTGAATAATTTTGACCAGGTTGCATCAGTTTCTCAGGAGAACAATGAAGGTAAGTTAGAAAAACAGTCACAATAAAATATGTCCTTTGCCATAGTTTGTAACGGTTTGCTTCCGTTGTTAAGCACAGCATTCAATTTGAGCATGCTAGTCCCTCTTAAGTCTTTGGATTGCTTGTAAAATTTTATTTCATTGCATTTTTTTCTCGATTTCCTATTTAGGGAGATATACATGGACAATCATTTTCTCTTCACCTTATTTTTGTTTTAATATAGACAGGAGTCTGTTTGATCAAGCATTTGATGTCAGTGGCAAGGCAAAACAAGAGAGTAATCGTGAGAGAATGATCCGCACAGGGGAGATGACTCCTTTTGGAACAGTGATCAGAACAGGAAAATCTAAGCCTGTGCAGTTATCTGAGCTTGAAAAGCAAATGATGGCCAAGGAGCCCCAGTCACAAAAGATAAAGAAGGATTTTTCAAAATATTTGAAGAAGAAAAGAGAAGTCTCAGTTTCTGAGCAAAGTAAAAAGTGTCCTGACTCAAGAAATGCCAAGGAGGAATTGCACTCGAATGCAAATAAAATGAAGACAAACAGGTTTGATGAGCATGACTGGAAAGTTTATGATAAAAGCAGCTGGGAAAGGCCAAAGAGACAAAGTGTACGCATGATTCACCACAACTTCAGAGAAGACAATCAGCTTAGTGATGAAGAGAATTGGAACAGGTAAGATCATATTTGTATCTAGGGCAGGGCTATGAAAATTTTGATGTTTTGCACAAATCTCAAACTCCGAATTTCCATGAGTACTTTTGTTCCACTTTTTTAACTTTATTAATATGAGAGAAACCTGCTGCACTAAAATACTTTTTTTTGAGAAAAATTAAAGAGCTCTTTTTTCATTAAAATATATTATCACATTATTGAACTGGATCTCCTTAATCTAAACTATTCAGCAACAAAGTCACCATTAAAAATAAAATTTGTATGCAAGAAAGCTTAAATTTTTTAAATGTGTATTTTGATGAGAAGGTTTAAGGTCTGTGAATACTGCATGTTTCTTGAAGGTCACTGTACAAGGCCTTTGATTGCTCTGCATCCAAAAAAAAAATATCCTGTGAAAACCATTAAATGATGTGAGTTTAAATAATAGGACTTAAACGATCAATAACTTGCTTTATTTCAGCTCTTAATGTTCTCAAACAAAGCTTTTTTGAGCTTTTAGATATCTAAAATTGTGTTTTCTGACTTAAATAGTTTTAAATCTTTTAGATTTAGCAGATTCAATCTTTTTTTCTTTCAGAGATTGTGATGAATTCATGGACTGTGATGACACCCAGGATGATTACAGGCCAAGCAAGGAGGAGCTAATGGAGGGGTCCAGTGATGATGAGCAGGCTGAATATTCAGGTGTCGGTTTTAACTTAGCACAGATAAGTTGTAAAGCATGCTTTGATTATAGTACATGACTCACAGCGTAGAATTTCGCCCTAAAAGCTGCATTTTAGTTCTGAACAATGGGGGGATAGGCCCGAAAGCTAGTTTGAACTTAGGCGACTCAAGTATTGTTACAGCGGGCCGGGCTCAGGTAACGTCATCAATCACTGTCAGGGTCAGGCCCGCCCATGACCGCAGATAATCGCTGTCTGCACAAGCCAGTGCACAAATCTGCTGAATTTTATGTGATAAAATAGAAAATTCCTCTTTTTAACTTACAATATCTTCATAACTACTCATAGTACAGACATCGTTCAACTTTAAACAGTTGCTTCTAAATCTAATTTGAAACCCGGTGTTTCTTTGATATTTCTATCATGATTTTTGTGAGTGTGGTTACTGCGTTTTCATAGTCCATGTTTTTATCTAAAATTTTACCTGGAATTCGCTCCTATTAGGTTTAATTGCTAATTAATTAAAAAGTTCACGCTAGATTATCACTTTTCAATACTTATCTGAAACAACGGAAACCCTAGATTAAAATGATATAAGTTTTGTTGCGTTAGGTGGGTTCAAAGCGGGTCTATGCTCGTTTTCCTCATTCTATTCCTTCCCATTCAGTTCTAGATAATTATCCTGAGTTGAGTCAATCAAAATATGGAACATTCTACTGATTATAACTGAATCACACACATGTCGTATAAACGATTTGTGCAGAATTTGAGGCAGACTTTGTGCTATAACACCTAAACAGAAAAAGAACGTTTACACAGATCTTACAGAAACAATCATCAAGCAAACTCAAACCCTTACCAAACAATCTATTCCGTATAGACAAAGCACATACAATACAGATAATTTTTAACGATCTCAATGGCGCATTCAGGACAATTCACAAGTTTATATACCACACAGTACCTATAGATGACAGCTCTTTACCAGATTTTCAAACATTAATAGACAATTACATGACAACTTACAGAAGAATCTCGAGCTAGATCTAGGTTTCTGGTTGATTTTCCTACACTAATTTATTTCTTTATTTGCATTCACTTGCATCTTAAAATCCTTAGATCTAGCTTCGTCTGCCTCAGCCTCTAACGTTGTTTGAGTGCTTTATTTATTTCTATATTCATTTATGTCTTTCGGTTTCAGTCGAATGTGCATCTTTCTAAGATCCGTTAGAGGCTAGTTTGTTTATGTTCTAAATGGACTTGATAGTTCTTAGCGATTCAACTTCTTAGTCTATTCAAGCCAGCATGAAAGTCACTGTCTCTGAAGCATCTATTTTTTGTAGATGCGGATATTCAGTGGTTAAGTGCCTGCTTTTGTCTCGGCAAGGTGACGGGTGCCGCATCGAGGCGCAGGTTCGATCCCTGTTCATTCAGCTGTTATAATGTTTCCTCGTCTTTCGTCTTATTTGTCGGTCTCGAGCTAAATCTAGGTTTGTGGTTGACATTTCTATACTAATTATTTCTTTATTTGCAGTCACTTGTATCTTTAGATCCTTAGATCTAGCTTCGTCTGATTCAGCCTCTAACGTTCCTTGACTACTTTCTTTATTTCTATATATAGCTGAGTAATATAAAGCTCGCTCAAGACAGAGACATGTACAAAAAATCCGTCTCCTGCAAAAAGTATTCCATCTAACATAAAAGCTAGAGTTTTCGTTCTTGCTTGTGTCAATAGCCTGTTTTATTTATTTTTCAATGCAAACTTTAAAATAAAACATGATTATCATTATTGTGGTTAGAAATTACAGTCAAATGTCGAAAAAAACATAAAATTCCGTGCAGGCACAGAGCCGCCCGAGTCTACCTGAGTTGACAACTAGGTCACGGGGGCAGGTCATTGACACTGTGTGGGCCTGGGCAACTAAAGTAGCGCTTATGCGACGCCGTGGACTTCTTTGTATCAAGAACCTCTTGTTTTAGGTGCAATTAAAAATTAATTTCTGCTTCTAGTTTTGCGTAAAGAGGCACTGCACAAGTATACTGCAGTAGTTGACATGTCCTTCATTATCTGATTTATTTTTTAAAAACAAATGGCTTCAGTGTCCCACAAAGTCATGTAGGTAAACAGGTTTTTTTTGTGGATGGGGGGGCATTTCATCACAGCCATGAAATGTAGGCACGTTTGGTCCTATAGTCTGTTCTTGACTGTGATATTCAATTAAGCAGGCACTTAAATTTCCACTGAGTTTTTGCCTGAATCATTTTACTGCATGCAATAGAGAAACAAATGGAGTTATAATTATGGATTGATATCTCTTGTTAACAAGGCCTTGTTTTTTTTATACTTCTTTTTTTTACCCAAAGCTCTTGCCATCTTGCAGTATAGAAATCTTCTACAGCCATAGGTCAAGAAGAACTCAAAAAAACTAATCTTCTTTGGAGATGATCCTACTGTAGCCCCTAATTATATCTTAAGATTCAAAATGACTGCAGTACACTGTAATGCTTAAATAGAAACAGCTTCGTCTACAAATATGTATTATCAATTTTTCAGATGATGAGTGTGATCTTGGTAAAATTAAGAGGAATGTTATCAATGGGTGTGTTAGGAGAAAGAGAAAATTGCTAGGCAAGCGACCTAGACGTCCTCCCAAGTATAGAGGTAACAGTGATGAGGAGGGTCCACCAGAGAGGACAAAGGTGAAGAGGGATCTTTCAATTCGGAGAGAGAGGGACGATGCTGATCCAGAAGATTATCAAGACAGGCTGCTAAGGTAACTAGACGGTGTGAGATTGTATGTGGATGTCGAATAATTTTTTCTTTCTTGACAGCCAGGAATGGTCAGTTTTTAGTTTTTGATGCCCTAATATCCTTTTTTAACTCCATTATGGTAAGTTTCAGGAAAAGGATACATTGACATTGAAAGTTCATAAAACATTAAATACAGAGATGAAAGTCTGTATATCACCATTCAAGGTAGACCGGGCTTGCAAAAACTTTTCATTGAAGAAACAAATCAATACCTAAATGGTTCTTTTTCAGAGTTATATTTTGTTAATTTTCTTTGCACAATTTTATCAGGCAACAAAAGCTTGATGCTAGAGAGGAGAACATTGCAAGAGATAAGAAATCTGATGATAATGATGATGAAGAACCTGGAGAATTTGATGGAGGACTGAGGGTGCCCCATAGACTTTGGAAAAAACTGTACAAGTATGCTTAAGTGTACTCAATAATTCCATTAAGTAATTCATAATTCCAAGATCAATCTGTTTTATGTTTATCCTGGAATGATTCATATTATGTTTTTCTCATCCTTTACTTTCAGCAGACTCTGGATAAAGTATTGTCTTTTAAGGAGATAATAATACAGCTTATACTAAAATAAGTTTGCATTTTGTGAGTTTTTTTTTTTTATTATTTTAGAGAAGGATTATAAAAACGCTATAAGGCTTAATCAGTATTTTATGCAAATTGTTATGACAATCTTAAAAAGTTTGATATTCTAAAATATTTATTGATTACTTTCTAGGTATCAAAAGACTGGAGTACGTTGGCTTTGGGAGCTGCACACTCAGCAGGCAGGTGGGATAGTTGGTGATGAAATGGGCCTTGGGAAAACAATCCAGACCATTGCTTTCTTAGCTGCCCTACGTTCAAGCAAAGTGAAAAACGTCAATTTTCCGTAAGAAAAACTTGTCTCCATCTTTTTGAAAAAAAACTTTCCTCATAAAAATCTTATACTTTCATCATTTATTCTGCTTGTCCTTTCCTCTCCAATGACTGTTTTATATACATGATATTCCATGAAGTATGAATCTTCTAAATGAAAATCATGTATTTGAGGTGGAATTTGTTTTTACATAATAGAAATTATCAAAGCTTAAAGGTCAGATTGCTTTGAAAAACAATTGTGTGAACTCTGAATTTTCATCAACTGCAAACTATAAACTGCTTTAAGGAAACATAACTGGCACTATCCAAAGCACCCATTTCTCTTACTTTATTCTTTTTCTAGGTACAAGGGTCTTGGCCCGACTATCATAGTTTGTCCTTTTTTTTTTTTTTCTAGGTACAAGGGTCTCGGTCCAACTATCATAGTGTGCCCAACCACAGTAATGCACCAGTGGCTCAAGGAGTGTCACAAGTGGTGGCCAGAGTTTCGGGTAGCAATTCTTCATTCTTCTGGATCTTATACTGGCTCTCAGGTGTGATAATTTGTTGTGTACTAATTTCTCTTTCCTTAATTTTACTGGGATATTGTTTGTGCAAGATCATGAAAGTGGAATACCTTAAAAAATGTCTTGGTCATTGCAATATGTTGCAAATTTTTTTTTATTTCCTGACCATTTCTTTCATGTCACCCTTTTTTGAATGATATGCAAATAAATTTTTAGCTGTTCCAATTTTCAGACTGAACTTGTGCGCTCTATAGCAAAAAGTTTTGGTATCCTGATCACATCATACAGTACACTAGTCATCCAACAGGAGATGATTCTTCGTTTCAACTGGCACTATGTTATCTTGGATGAAGGGCACAAGATTCGAAATCCAGATGCTAAAGTCACTTTGTGCTGTAAACAGGTCGGTGTGTTTGAAAGATTATTCATTGAGATAATACTACATGCCCATAGCCAGTCTTGTTCTTTGTCTTGTTCCTGAGATAAGTAAGCCTAGGATCATTCTGTTTTTGTCGAGTGCATGGATGAAATGAGTTCCACATTGGGCAAGGAAATAAAAGTAATTGTTAATTTATTATTATGTCATGTCATTTTATTACTTGAAAGCTTTTTTAATAAAGGCAATAAATAACAGGCATAAAATCTTTATTATTGGAATGTCATGTGTGGGCTTTTTAAGTAAATTTTTGTTGCTTGGTCATGAATAAGTTTGAGTTGAATGTTCAAAATGGTGACAACTTTTATAATCTTAGGAATCTGTTTTTTGGGGGTGATTTTGGTTTTTGTTTTAGGCCTTTCAGAATCAATTTTGAAAAGTTCGAGAATTAGTGGGTAACATTTTACTGTGCATCAATTTTAATGCTGATATTTTTTTGAAAGATGGATTTCCTCTTTTCTTTTGTAAAATTCAATGTTCATCAGATAAGAAAAATGTATCGTGTCAGGAATTTTCAAAAAATGTTAATTTTGATTGGAAACATTTTATTAGGTCTGAATTTCTAAAGCCATTTTTGTAGCAAATGTTTTAAATGCCTTCTGTTACTGTTTTCAGTTCCGCACTCCCCACAGAATTGTCCTCTCTGGTTCACCCATTCAAAACAACTTGAAAGAGTTGTGGTCTCTTTTTGACTTTGTGTTTCCTGGCAAGTTGGGCACCTTGCCTGATTTCATGCAGCACTTCTCCATACCAATAGTACAGGGAGGCTACTCTAATGCCACTCAGGTTCAGGTAAATGTCATTGATTTAATTTATTGCTATATTTAAACCTCATCAACTATAAACTCTTTCCCTTTCATTTATATATATTACCTTGAGGTTTTCATTTTATGGACCAAGAGCTAGTCTGTACAGTTATTCAGAGTGTTAAATTTAATATGTGTGCCAGAGTATGCCAAAAGTAAGATAGGGAAGCTGGTTTATATTTCAAGCTTGTAAGTGCAGCTAAAATCACAGGGATGCACCGATAAAACTGATAACTGATTCATTTCTACCATTAATATTAACTTTGTATAGGTCGGTTAATTAAAAATACACCAAAAACTGAGCCATACCATCAGCTGTCAGGGTATATTTAACTTTGCAGTCATTTACAAATGCTAAGTAGGCGCCAAAAGTCAAGTAGCATTGATACAGCTCTTAGATGTTTTAACTGCTAAGGTCTCTCATGGATCTCTTACATGTAAAAGTTGAGCTACACCCTCTGATCTGAACAGCTATATATGTTTATGTCGCATTATTTATAAACACTGAAAAGTAGCTTACATTTTGATCACATCAGTAGGGGTTTTAAATATTTTAACCTCCCATGCCATTTGTTTTAGCTTAAGAGACCACAAAAACTCTCGTGGCTTTCATAAGATATATATCTATTTTTTGTGACATGAATAATTAACTAGATTGCAACCTGTTTGTTCTTCAAACAATTCAGTTCTAGCTGCACCAACCACTGGGATCTATCAGTGGACAATTTGCAATAATCTTTTTGTGTAGTTCTACCTAGTCTATTGTGTCTGCAATGTTTTCTGATTCTTGGTTAAAGATTCGAACTTTGATATGTCAATTAATTTTGTTCGTTTTATATTACATTGAGATCTTTGTTAGGAACCAGTTTTTGTGAGTGCCATAATGTTCTCCATTACATGCTTTTCAGGTTGAAACAGCTTACCGCTGTGCCTGTGTCCTGCGGGACACAATTAATCCTTATTTGATTCGTAGAATGAAGGCAGATGTGAAGCAGAACCTAAACTTGCCAGGCAAAAATGAGCAGGTAATTATTCAAGAGAATGTTCACAGTTTGTTTCCTTTAAGGAAATGAAGTAATTTGTTAAAAAAGAAATCAGGTGGTGTAAGCCATAGATGAGAATTTTTTTCTTTTAGTTGCTGTTCTTTGCTTTTAAACATAAATATTGTGGTTAGGAGTTAGGGAATTTTGTCCCACTGAAAAAGGTTGAGAGTGGTTTTGCAGTTGTAATAAGCACAGAGTTTACACGTCATAGCCTCGGCTGTGGAGCAATCGAGGAACATAGTTATTCAGTTTAAAATATTCATAGTTGTGTCGAAATGACATCCTCAAAATGTTCATGTAGGTCCATCAATCTGAAAAAAGTGTGATTAAAATGTTATTGGGCTGAAAACAGTCAAAAGCAAAAACAAGATAATTAAGCTCTGATGCTGATCACTAGTTTCTTTGGAACTTAATTTTGTTTTTTAATTAAACAATTTTTTTAAAAACTTAAAAAAAAAACAATTGTGAGAGAATCATATCTTTGCTTTTTCATCACTGATAAATACTTCATCAATAAGAATTTCATTGCAATCAATCATCATGAAGTAAATATATTTTAAAGTGTTCCTTTTGTTTTATTTTGTCTTTTAGGTTCTGTTTTGTCGCCTTACTGATGAGCAGAAGAATGTGTACCAAGAATATCTTGAATCCAGAGAGTGCAATGCGATATTGCAAGGAAAATTCCAGGTAAAAAATTCAATCATGGGGATGTTTTTTGAGTCTCTCATTGGTGTTACCAATGACAACAAAAAAGAAAGCATCGAATATCTTTTTATCCAAACCATTGGCTGTGACTCTTTTTTTGGCCTATGTGAAGTTGAAGCTGTTAGTTGCACTGCTTTACATTCATCCCATTCTTGTGAGTCTGATTCGGATTTATGTCAGTCAATAATGAGTGTGAAAGAGGAATTTCGTATGGTATGTTGTAAACATTGTCCGTTAATTTCAGATTTAGTAGAAGGCTATCGTAATGATTGTACTTATTTCCATGATTAATTGTTTGTAATGGTAATGTCATTGTTCTTCAGCAAAATATAAATAATTTCGTCTTGTAAAATTCAGAAGGTGCTTTCAAGGTTGCCTATAACGTTAAGAAATACACCGTGGAAGCTACAATCTAGTCACATCTCTGTTCTTTGAAAAAGCTAATTAAAACAACAGCTTTTGTAGTAAAAATAATTTTATTTGATTTTAAGCATTTTTATCAATATGTTAATGGTCCACACCTGGAATAGAGCTATTTATCAGTCATCATTCCATGAAAATTTTTCTAGATCTTTGCTGGATTGATCATGCTTCGGAAGATCTGCAATCATTCAGACCTGTCTACTGGCGGCTTGCAGTTGTTTAACCAGGGTCCCAGTGATCTTCCAGAGGACCAGTTTGGCCACTGGAGCCGCAGTGGAAAGATGATTGTGGTGGAGGCATTGCTCAGATTGTGGAAAAAGCAAGGCCATCGTGTGTTGCTCTTTACTCAGAGCAAGACTGTAAGTAGTGGGGAAAAAAGTGTTTCACATGTTTCACAAAGTACATTGAGTTGTTTTTCTGATGGTTTGTTCATATTTATGAAAGAAATCTTTTGAGACTGATTGAAGAACCATAATGGTCTAAGAAGTCATAGTTGTGGAGTTAATGATGAAAGAACCTAAAAAGAAATGTCTTGTTATAGTGGTAATTTTTTTTTTAATTGATCATTTGTCATTTTATAGCTTAAACCTGGCAATACGCTTATTTGTAATTAACTTGGGAGTTGAGACAGAAATGACTGTATTGAAAATATGTAATGGTTTTAATCAGTTGGAGTGAATTAAATAAATTAAATTAACCTTTACTTTATTAGATGCTGTCTATCCTGGAGAAGTTTGTGCAAGACCAAGAATACAGGTACCTTACAATGGATGGAGGCACATCTATATCATCTCGTCAACCACTAATAGACCAGTATAACAAGGTAGATATGCTTCCTTTGTTGCTGTATTACAACAAGGCAGTTGAAAAGAAAATTTTCAAAATTACAATGAGATTCATATATGTCAATCATCATAATGATCTCCATTAAAATCATTGATTAAAACTAGTAATCATTTTTTTTTCTCTTTAGACCTTTTATCTTGGGTTCCACCAGTTTGGATTCTATTCAATTTTACAATGTGGAAATCCCTGAATAATTATGGAACTTGCCAAATAGAGCCAAAATTTTCAAAATAAGTCAAGATGAACATTATGTAAAGATATATATGAGGCATTAATATTATTTATACTGTTTGTATCCTTGTAAAAGTTATGCCTAATGTGATAATCACTTTTTTTTTTTCATAAATAGAATAGAAAGATGTCAGGTTAATATAAATTTGACCATTTCTTTTTAAGGGTCAACTTTAATCTCTGGCACATGAAGCTTATGCATCAGGAGGTCTTTATGACTTCAAATTGTCATACTTTTCCTGAATGGTTAAGAAGTATTTAATTAGAGAGATATCCTGCCTCCTGTTTCTTCTAGCTTGAACCTCACAGGAAAAGCAAGTGTATGAGTATAATTCCTTGTTCATATCTCCAGGATCCAAGCATCTTTGTTTTTCTACTGACCACACGTGTCGGTGGCCTTGGTGTAAACCTAACAGGAGCTGACCGTGTCATAATCTTTGATCCAGACTGGAACCCAAGCACAGACACACAGGCTCGCGAGCGGGCCTGGCGTATAGGCCAGCAACGTCAAGTGACAATCTACAGGCTCCTCACATCGGGAACCATTGAGGAGAAGATCTATCACAGGTATGAGACCTTATTTTAACCTTAGGTGTATATAAAAAAATTTAGATTGAAGTTGAATAGCATGCTAATAACTAAAAATTCTTTTTTTGAGAAAACTCTGGTGTAGAGAAAATGCTCTTTCATTAAATTGCAGTGGAAATCATTTTAATTTTTGTTGCATGTATTAAACAATTTTTATTCATTTAAAGTCAACACAAGTATTCTCATAAAATAATAGGAATCATTTTCTTTCCCCTCCAAATTTTCCAGACAAATATTTAAGCAGTTTTTGACAAACCGCATTCTGAAGGATCCTAAACAACGTCGTCTGTTCAAATCTCAGGACATGTATGAGCTATTCACTCTTGGAAGTCAGGACAACAAGCAGGGCACAGAAACAAGTGCACTTTTTGCTGGCACAGGCTCTAATGTCAGGGTGCCCAAGAAGAAAAGAAAAAATCGTTTTGATGAGATGCAAGAACGTAGGCTAAGAGTGGTAGAAGAGGATATAGAGTTGGAGGCTGAAGAAAAAGCAGAAGATGAGAGAAGGGCTGTAATTGATGAAAAAATTGGAGACAATGACAATGATGAATTTGAAGAGAAAGAGAGAAGTTTTGGCATCACAGAAATTGAGCAAATGAAGGAACAAGCAAGGATACTAAGTAGGAAGATCGAAGTGGAAAAGCAAATGAAAAGCGGCATGTTTACATCTTCAAGTACACTAAATGCCGACAAAAAAAGTTGTGAGAAGGTGATCGAGGACAGTGGGGCAGCTAGTCAAGAAGACCAAAACAGTCTCGATGAGAGATTGGAACTAACAGATTCAGGATCTGACAATAAAAAAGAGTTCATAGTGAAGAAAGAAATCTCTTTCCCATTAACTGTAAAAGTTAAAGAGGAAGATCAAATAGAGAAGGAGAGGGGTGATGGAGATGCTTCATCTGATTGTGTTGTGACTGGAGTGGGTAAGTGTACAAAGATATTTTCAATGGAAAGGAACATTGTAGATGAGAATAGTAACTCAGAGAAGCACTCAAAAAGGGAGAAAAAAGAAGCGAAATGGACCATACCATGTCTGAGGAAAGACAAGGGTGTGCAAAAAGAGGTAAAAAAATATCCAGAGATGTCATTGTCCAAAGGAGGTGATCAGAAGATATCTAGCACCGGCAAATCAAAGCATCAACACAAAGAAGGAAACGAAAGAAAACACAAGAAGACAAGGAAACATGGTGCTCGTAAGTTTTGTCTTTTTTTCTTTTTCTTTCATTGTCACTTTTATGGATTATTGAATGTGTATGCCTTTGTAGGAAAGCTATTGCTAAGAAGTTATATAATTATATAATTTATCTCATTAAAATGCACTAAACTAGCCTCCTGAGTAGACTGCATTTTACTGGATACTGTTACTGTATGTATTCAGCTGAATTTCAGAATATTTAAAGATGAAATTTTTTATTTAGTGCATAGCTGTGTTGAAAATAATATTTTCCCTGTGTCAACACCCTGATTTTTCTAACTTCCAAGTTTAACAAGTTGCTCAAATAAGTAATTCTGTATTTTTTTCCTATAGGCTTTGAAGGTGAGCGCATCCCCAACCTTGTCAAACATTGCCCTTTGGCTAAATCTGGGCCAGATGGAGATGATCAGACTGCAAGGACATCTCAGCCTGGAGAAAAACATATTGGCTCTGACCAAAGTGGTCATGATGATTATGTCTTGAGGGAATTGTTTAAAAAAACTGGTAAGAAAATATGCCACCCATCCTTTTCAAAAATTGGTTGAAAGGGCGGGAGGAAAAAAAATCAGCGAAACATTTCTTTCTAGTAGTATCATTTTTAGTTGCAGCGCTATTCAAGTTTAACAGGATTGTGTTTGAAATTTATTAAACTGTTCTCTCAATCAGTAATTCATGATAAAATTTTGACTTTCACCTGAATGCTTTATTTCATTGATTTTTTAAAAATACCTTTTGATGTTTAAGGTGTTTGGCTTTTTTTTTTAAACAGAACCACATTCCTATCTACAAACTACCACTGTTTTTGCTAAAAATAGAGTGTAGTCACTCCCAGCTTCATCAGTATTTTCAGTCCATACAAAATTACTGGGTTTTTCTATTGTAGGTTACAAAACTTAACTATATACCTTTTTACCTCATACTTTCTTACGCAAAGATCCTAAATTGTCTCTTTAGGTATTCAGGGGGCCATGAAGCATGACAAGATCATGGAGAGTGGGAGGCCAGACTATGCCATTGTCGAGGCTGAGGCAGAAAAGGTGGCCCGGGAGGCTGTGGCTGCTCTAAGGAGGTCGCGCCAGAGGTGCTCCTCTGCTTTGTCTGGCCTGCCCACTTGGACAGGGCAGCATGGGACTATGGCAAAGTATGTTTGAATTAAGTTTGGGCAGTTTGATTTATCAAGTACCTAAGAATGAATATCTATATATTTTACAATATTTGGTATCGATGTAGAAAAAAGAAATTCAGATTTATTAGTAGCCTGTTAAACACAGGCCAGGTAAATGTATGCTTTAGCTAAGTAGTTGCTTGAGTGGTATGACAATTTTAATTTACCATTAAATTAGTATACTCTTAACGTATGCATCTCCAAGGCTAAAAGAGCACCTTGCATTTAAGTGAAGACTGTTGCAGCTTGTTGCAAGCTGAATTTTAAATAAAGTAAGGAAAACAAGTACAATTTCATCTTGGTTGAAAATGACTGTTAAAGACTACTTAAGGTGGGATTAATGCAATGATTTATGATGTTTCTGGCCATAAGTGAAAAATTTTTAGTTTTGAATTTGAGTTTTATTCTAGTTATCATTGGTATATCATGATGTTGAGTAGCATGTGAGATCATTTAAAATTAAAAAGCATCCCTGGATAAGGAGGAGATGAAAAATTATAGACCAGTGTCTAACATATTGATAATCTCCAAACTCATCGAAAAAATCGTATCGAGCAGAATCTTACAACACCTCACGTTTAACAATCTTCATACTAACTTTCAATCTGCTTATAAAAAACATCACAGCACTGAGTCTGCTTTTCTAAGAGTTGCCAACGACATCCTCCGTTACATCGATAATAAAAAGTCTGTTCTGTTGATTCTACTGGATTTAAGCGCTGCTTTCGACACCATCGACCATGATATACTATTGGCTCGCGCTCATTCACGTTTTGGCATCGATGGAAAAGCCCTTTATTGGCTTAATGCTTATCTTAAGGACAGAACGCAGACAGTATCCATCGACAATAACACAGCAACTCCATCTCCTCTAAAATATGGTGTCCCACAAGGTTCTGTCCTGGGACCTCTACTTTTCACTATGTACACAGCACCTGTAGCTGACACTGCAGAGCAGCATGGAGTAAATTATCATCTCTACGCAGACGACACCCAGCTCTATGTACCACTTGATAATACGCTTGGGACTGCATCTTACCAAAAGGAGTCAATCGAGAAATGTGTGGTTGAAATTGCAGATTGGATGAACTCTAACAAACTTAAGTTAAATAGTGATAAAACAGATGTAATCGTGTTTGGGACGAACAAAGCTCTTATAGATCTTAACTTTAATTGTGTTCAAATAAAAAGTTCCAGCGTTCCTGTTTCAAGTTCAGTAAAGAATCTGGGATGTTATTTAGACGCAAATTTTACTATGTCTTGTCAGATCAATAACATATGTCAGCAATCGTACTACCATCTTAAGAATATTGGCATGATCAGAAGCTATATTAATAAAGATACTGCTCAACTTCTAGTCAGCTCTTTGGTAATGAGCAGAATAGACTACTGTAATTCATTGCTTACTGGAGTATCTCTTAACTCAATAATTAAACTTCAGAGAGTACAAAATCAGGCAGCCAGGATTGTATCCTGTGCTAAAAAGCATCAGCACATTACACCTGTCTTAAAAGATCTTCACTGGCTTCCAATTAAACAAAGAATTGATTTTAAAGTACTGACCTTTGTTCATAAATTTTTTCAAAATACATCTCCTTTTTATATTCAAGAAATTTTAGAATGTCATAGGCCTAATAGAGTTTTAAGATCAAGTAGTAATAATAAACTAACTGTACCACGATCTCATTCAACGCTAGACGAAAGGGCTTTTTCAAGTTACTCTCCCATTAAATGGAATGCCCTCCCGGCATCTTTAAAACTATCTTTTACACACGACAATTTCAAACGAAATTTAAAGACTTTTCTTTTTAAACAAGCCTTTGTGTGACCTCTTTCATATTTTAGGGTCTTATTGATGTCAAATTATATATCTACTGTTTTTATTGTGAAAAATCTGTACGCGCCTAGAGCATTTTATTTAAGGTGATATACGGCGCTTTATAAATGGTTATTATTATTATTATTATTATTATTATTAAATGGATTTCAGCGTTTCTCTACTGACAAAAAGTTGTTTTTTTTTTCCATAGAATATGAGAGTAACCATACATATTGTTTTAGAATGTAAATCATAAGCGCTTGATTACAATTCTTCCATTATTTATTTTAGACCTAGGTTTGGACAGAAGAAAAACAGTCTTTTGATAGGAAAGTCTAACAAGCGTGAATCATCCCTTTCAAGCCAGACAAGTACCTCCAGTCAGGTGTGTTCTCGTCTTTTTTATTAGTGTATATGTCAGTTTTCAATACCTTTAAAAAAATTAACGTTTCACACCAGTCAAAAAGGCATTGCATCTTGGCTCCTAAGAACCATAGTTAATTCTAGTAGAATAGCTTCACATTTAAAAATTTTCTTTACAAATGTGTGTGTTAAAATCTGATTCAGATTTTTTTTTAAGTTAACTTGTTTATGCAAGGTGTGTTACAGATGATCAGAGGTGCCTACCCCAACCTATGCCTTTCAGGGAAACCACCCACCAAAATCCGGAACAAAAGACAGATGAAGCAAATTAAAAAAAAAATGACATCAGTTTTCGCTAATTTCACTTTAAAAAAGCGTTGATAAAATAAACCATACACCTGTTGGAAACAAATAAGCTAGGACTAAAGTATACATGTAAATATTACAAGGGATGACAAATGGACACACAATTTTTTACTGCTAGCGGCCTAGGCAGGAGCATTCTCTCTCTCTCTCTCTCTCTCTCTCTCTCTACACCCCCCCTCCACCCTTACACTAAATTTAAACAAAATTGGATTGTCCACAGAGCCATTTTTTTTTCTTTCTGATTCAGCTCATTTTTTTTTTTGCTCAGACTAAGAGGTTGAATGACCTGTTGTAGCTCATCTACAGCTGCATCCCCAAAATGTTAGTTGCTACTGCTTTCTGCACGTGTATTTTATTGCCTCAACTGAGGCGCCATAAAAGCTTGCGCATCAGACTATACATAAAGGCCTATATTCTGGCTTACATATTGAGTGCCTTTGTCCTTATTTTTACGTTTTGTTTCTACTACCACTTCTGCTAGTGCTAGTACTACTACTACTTCTATTATTACTAGAACTAGTACTACTACTGCTACCACCACCACCACCACCACCACTACTACTAAAGACATTTGAGCTGAATAAATCAATTAGGTCTAGAACGTCTCTAGGCTGTAGGCCCCACCTGGCAGTGTGAAAAAAGAAAATAACAATCTAACATTTAAATCTAGACTTATATTATTACCTTGGAATGAAAATCATCTCCTTTTTTTTTCTGAACAAAAAAAAAAAAAATAATAATAATAAATGAAAATCTCGTACTAAATCTAGATCTAGATCTATAATAATAGTCTCATGCCATGCCTGGTTTTAATTATCTGTAGAGATCTAAATTTATGCAGATCTAGGTCTAGCTCTACCGGTATTTACGATTTCCCAATCGGCAAGATTTAGAATGTTTCTCGACAAAAAGAAACTGCCTAATCGCATTATCTGTTGTCAGATGAAGAAATCTGAATGATTCTTTGTTGGGCATAACGGCAAGGTCTGGGTGTGAAGATGGAGAGAACGATATTTTTCAGACGAATGTACGATAAAGTAAACAAATAGAACATCTTGATGGGACCGACATCTTGGATAGTTTCAACTATAACATAAATCTCGATATTGGAACTGAAAATATAAATAATAAAGAAAAATACACGATATCGATATAATATATATCACTCAGTTTTATACCTTTGCACAGGTTTATAATCGATAACGGAAAAATATCGTTCTAGCTGTAGAATTATATTTTCGCTATTTGTTTTTTCGTAGGATTGTTGGATCACACTTGTCCCGAAACAAAAACGAAAATAACGGATTATAATGGTATAGTTTGGGTCAGTCCAAATGCTGAAACAAAACGAAAAAATGCGGGATTTTGTGGGTAAATCTGAGTTTCTGGGATACAAAAACAAATCCAGGAGTTTCCCAGATTTTCCAGGACCATAGGCACCTCTGCATGTCATCTATTGAGATTAATATCATAAAGAAAATAAGGTTCAGGTTAAAATTAGTATTCTCCAATGGTTTTCTGTAAAAAATATCTTTTCATAAATCTGTTTTCTTTCTCCAAGTCAAATCCATGCAAAGAGCCGGAGAAAAAAGAGGAGAGGCTCTTTGATGGCAGTGTATCCGGTAATATATCTTTGAGTTCTAAAGCAGACAGTCTTTCTTCAAATGACCTCCTTTCCCGTATCAAAGCAAGAAAGAGAATATCTTCCCTCTCTACAAATGGAGTTGCTGACGATGACAACGAAGATGAAGATGAGTTCCTGCGGCCTGACCGTCCTGCTCCTCAGCTTACAACTATTGACTCTAAGGATGAAGACCTTCTGAAAGACATCCGTGATTATGTTGCTTTTATGGGTGTAAGAGATGGTGAGGCAAGCTCTCAAGAAATTGTCCTTAACTTTGGGAAACGTTTGCCTCCAGCAGAGGCACCCAAATTCAAGGCAATGTTACAACAAATATGTGACCTGCAGACAGGAGGAGTGTGGAAGTTGAAAGCAGAATTTAGATAGCAGTAGTTCTATCAGCAACAAATGGCTGTGTGTGACAACTTTCAAATGAACCATAAACATTCAATCCACAGAGGACAAGAAATACATGCTTTACTGTGGGAAAAGAATGAATCTTTCTCTAACATAATTTTTACAAACACATAAAATATAAATGATCATTGCTGTGATATCAAAAGTTTGATACACAGATTTGATAAATATGAGTTAGAACATTAATATTAATTTGTTGACTTGTTGATATTTGAAGGCATTATCCTTTTCCCTCCTCATTTTCATGTAAATGGACTTATAGAATAACACAATATTAATGTGGAACTAACTACCAGGCAGAAAGGTTGAAAAGCTGATAGAAAGCATTATTCTGTGAATTGCTCGAAGTGAAAGAAAGAGTTCTGTACTTAATAGTTACCATACACTTACGTTTTCAACTCTCAAACATCTTTACAATGACACAAATCTTGTATATCAGTTTACAAAATTTATAACTTTCAATTGAATTTTTACTTAAAATTGATGAAAAATAAAAATATGTAAAGAATGAAATTGTTCCTTGTTCTTCTAAGTATAAGATACAGACTGTAAAGCTTTGCTAGTTCCATCCTTTTTTCTTTATTCTTTCTTGTTCTTAGTCAAATACATGTATCATCAGCTTATACTTATCTAAATAATTCTGAGTCCTCTCTGGTTCTTGAATCATATTACATTGTTCACATCTCACCTAATTTTATTAGAATGTAATATTGAGTGTTCTTGTTTTTGTTTTGCATTTGTCCAATTAAACATTTGATGTTTTACCACTGGTCCGTGAGCTTGGCATCAAAATTTAGTGAAAAAAGGAGAGCCAATGTGAATAAAGGAATTTCCATTGTTTTCATCACAGAAAAGGTATGCATAGAATTCAAGTTAAACCTTCCCCAAGGAGATTTGGAAGGTCTGCTTTTTGTTTATGTAATTTCATGATTATTTGAGTTTTATCAGCTCTGCATGCCCTGTCTAAACCTCAATGTTTTTATTTAAAATTTACATCAAGAGTCTGGGCTTACCATTTATGAGAGTTTTGTTGTAAATCAAGGTGATCTTCAAAAAAAAAAGGCTAAAAAGTTAGTGTGGTATTGATCGGCTTTATTTGGAGTTTTAAACAGTTAAGTCAAGAGATAGTTTTGGATTTGATTTTAAAAAGTCGTGGCCCTTTATTATAGATACACCATTACATGTTGACTTGGATTTTTAAGGACAAAAGGAGACAATCAATTCAACAGTTACATAAAGTTTTGATGATGTTTCAGCTATTTGGTTTTCTCTAAGTTTTCTCAGGCTTTGATTCAATAGTGTCTTGCATAGTTTAACAGATATCTCCTACAAAATGAGTATGTTCAATTCCTACTTAACTTATAAGTCACGCCAAGAAGTTGCAATTTATCCTCTATTTTTAGTTTTAATTGAACTTTTCAGTTGCATCTGTTTTCATGTTACAATATTCATGAAGGCTAACAGTTTTTTACAAAACAATTATGACAGTTCCTGTCTATTATTAATTAATAATTCAGTGACAGTTCATTCAGTGTTCACTCGTTACACTGTCAGAAATTCTTAAATTTATGAAAAATAAGTAAAATGTAGAACAACATGTCTACCTTAGTTGAATTACTTGTGCCACACATAAATTTTCAGACTTTCCATCTATGATCTCTTATACAGTATATGTCCTATATAAAGTGAGACTCAGTTCAGGCCTAAATTGTGATGTATTCTGCCTGTCAGTGTCATCACCTTATCTAAGACATCGATGATTGACTCACGAGTGGTTTTGTGAGAAGGAGAAAAGTCATGGTTAGGGTGCTGTTAATCTGAAAGATTTAGGTGTTAAACATGTTTTTTTTTCTTTCAAACTTAATAATTCGAATTTCAGTGCATTTTTTTATCCTGAACTGGATTGGACTGTATATTCCTAGGGTTCTTCAAAGTTATCTACAACTCAAGTATACTTTCCAGCATAGGTTGATTTCTCAAAATGACATTTTTTTTTTGTTTTTTTTTTTGTTAACTTTTTTTGACCACCAAACCTTTACTCTTTTGTAGTCAGCTTATATTTACAAACAATTAGCTTATTTATCACTTCATCTACATATTTTTTCGGCTGATATCAAAGTACTTTGAGATAAATAGAATCGAAACAACATAAGCATTAAAATTTTTTATTTCTTCTAAAGAAGCTAACTGTACCTTATTTTTAGCCAACTTTATGGCTAACAATGCCAAAAGGTTCTAAAAATTCTAGACATACAACACCAGCGGCACTGATAAATCTAAATGTTGGTCACAAAAAGATTTTTTTGTGTATGAGTAAAGCATTTTCTCTAAAATATAATTTCTAAAGAGACACTGGCCCACCACTTTTTCTCCTGGTATCTCACAATCTCATACACACCTTACCTAGCATGGAGCAAACAGTCTGGTGTACAATTGATCACATGTCAACTGTTGAACTAAATAAAAAGTAAACAAGTGGGTGTAATACAAAAAGACAGGAATTAAGAAAAACACATTCACCTTCTGATTAACATTCATTGCAAGGAGATAGGGAAAGTAAACTCTTTAAGCCATGGGCTTATTCCTTATTTTGACAGAGGGTTTTGGAAGGTTGTAAAATTGGAGAGATGGTATCTTTTTGTTTTGTGTGGATCGCTGTCATTATAAAAGGTAAACCTAAAGTGTTGTATATCAAAATGACCACAAATAAATGAATTTTGTGAAAATAAAACAAAATTATTGATATAATTATAACATAACTTTTTTCTTTTTTTTTTTTTTTTATTGAAATGTTATGCAATACAAAAAAGAACAAATTTCTGAAGCCTAATAGCTCCATATATCTGGTCATAAAAAGTAATAAATCTGCTTGTAGCTGCCTGGATCTGCTCTTTTTCAGTTCATCTGATGCATGAATAATAAAGTAACAAAATTGTGCCTATAGATGTCTCAAAGCAAGAACGGACGGAACTGTTTCTTAATTCTTTGTTAAGAAGTTGCTACTGTCAATTCTAAGTACCCCTCTGGGATCAATTGGTGTTGAAATGAAAGCTAAATTATTGTAGAAAATTGTCATGTCAATTTTTCACTCCTTTACCCAATGGGAAATTCATTGCTATCAATACAGTAAGGTGTGTACACCGACCGCACACTGCAGTCGCTCGTCCTAATTTTAAATCTTACTGGCCGCAGTGTGCGGCCGCTCGGATTAAAAGTGTTAATGTGGATTTCAACTGTGAAAATGGTTTTCTCAACCCTATCAATATGAAAAAATCTTTATTAATCTGTATTTTAGAGACCCAGTCAACAAGTTTCAACAAAGGCAAAAGGTTCAGGCAAGCATTGAATCCAGAAGCACCAACACTAGTCTTGCCAATGGGTTAAATGGTTGTTTTTGGTGGAATTTGGATTTTCCCAATCAAGAGTGCAAGTCACTCAGGGAGTCTTAGTATATACCTTCGCCATTAACCTCTTTTAAGGGAGCATAATGGCATATTAGTAAAGTTTATAAGCTATGTTCTTTTTGAGTGATGAAGCGATGAGTGTAGAAGCATCTATAATTACAATCCCACAAAGATAAGCATTTTTAGATCATTTTCACTTAGCCTCATCCTAACGAATGCTGAGCACTTCCTAACACTTTAGCTGTTAAAATTCTTAATTATAATTAACCCAGTGGTCTATCTTCTCTAGTAGTAGCAGAAGCAGCAACAGCAGCAATGGTTGTAGTACTAGTACTAGTAGCAATTTTTGCTGTCGTTTGATACTTTAGCATGTCAAACTTATTTCCCTTTCCGACAGGGCAGAAATGAAAAGATTACACTCTTAAATCATCTACCAATAATGTGGGGCTCGAACCAACAAAGCAGCAGCAGATATCTAAATTTGATAAGAATTAAAAGTGAAATTGAAAAAGACTTATGTTTGTAGAAAAATACTTTTATTATAAGTATTTATTTTAAAAAAATTGGTAACAATTTGAAAGGCATACAGCAAAACAGTCTAGAAGATAGAAAAAGTACATTTACAGGAATGAATGATTGAAAAGGAAAAAACAAACACACAAAAAATTTAAACAAGCTTGGCTTGCTTGCAAATCTGTATTTCAGGGATAGTTAAGACTTAACATTCAATCATACAATCCTGACGTCAAGACATTGATTATTACTGTAATTAAAGAAAATACAGTTCTCCATATCTAGAGATTATCAAGACAAATATTTTTTCAAAAGTTGAGAAATCAAAAACTTGAAAAGAAATATAGGATATGTCTGAATAAGGTTTTCTTTATGCCCCTTGAAAAATAAAATTCAAAAGAATACCAAGAGCTTTTGTTTGATGAAAAATCTGCATTGAAAATATTTCTCAAACTAAGAATCTAGCCTTTTATTATCGTCCACTGACAGTAGCTTGATACCTTTATCAGAACCAAAACTGGCTTCAACATCGAGTGAGTATGAAGAGTTCATAAATCGACAGACAATTTGTTCTGTTTTACTGAATCTTAGCATGACTTTGGTCTCAATAATTTAAAAGGCTTTTTTTTTGTTATTGCATGCCATCCGTACAAGTTGAAAGTAATACTGTATGAAAATGGGACATTAAAAATTTCATAGATATAACCAGTAAGGGTCTTAATTTTCTAGAAACTACCTCTATAAAGGAAAATAAGCTTTCTTAAAGACTAAATAAAACAATAGAACAAGAACTAGGAAATAAAATTTCATTTAACAAAACCAAGAGTGCTGTTAAAAAATTTACTGCAAACACCTCTGCGATTTTTCAAGAAAACGCTCAACAAACAGTGTGTTACAAAAAAAAATACGTGTGCTTACAGTAGAGATACATTTGAACATTCACAAAAGTTGTTTTTTTTTATATCGTGTGACAGTTGCGATCACTATTTTATTCCTTCTGTGACTCACAATTCAATCAATCAGGTGCTCTACTTTTTAACGTTGCATCTTTAGCACTCATCATTTTTAGTGCATTTGTCACTCATCCAACATTGTTAGTCTATCCAACATCTTTTTTCACTCTTTTCCCTTACTGCATTTTCTTTCCATCGCTGTTGTTCTCACAAGATTTTCCACTTTCTCTTTCCTCATCACGTGGCCAAAAAAGTTTGCCTGGTGTTTATATACTCAATTTATAAGTAATCTTGTTGTATCAGCTTTCTGTTTTGTTTTATTTATATGCACTCCATGAAATTTGTAGCATTCTCTGTAGGAACCACATTTCTTTTACCTCAAGTGTCCTCGGTAACTGTTTTGAAATTGTCCAGACCTCACATCCATACACCAAGATGGGTTCAATTTGGCACTCCAGGGTTCTTCTTTTTGGTGAATGGAGATGTATTTATTTGTTACTTTTTATTGCCAATTTCATTCTCTGGAAACATTTTTGCTTGCGCTATTCTTGATGCAATTTCAGTGTGACCATAAAATTGGTATTAAAGTATCCAAGACTTACAATTACTATTCAAATAATAATTGGATTGCATTCCTGGACATCAGATGATAAGCACAACTAGCTCATATTACCATTAGTAAAGAGGAAAAATTCTTCATAGGCTGTCGGAATATGACAAGAGTTGATCTGGTTTAGCAAGGCCTAAACAGATAAGTATCAGAATCATTCTTTGCACTAGTCACAAAAGCTTGCATATTTGAGAATAATATAAAGAAGTAAAGGAATGCAGTTGAAAGAAAGAAAGAAAGGGATTGATCATAAAAAAGAAAAAAAAATCCTTTATGGAAATTGACAAAATATGTTCTATAAAGAGAAGACTTAAATAAACTAAACAAAAAAAAGCCTTATATGTATACAGACTACGTAACACATCATTTTTCACACTGTTGATACTTTAAAATCAAAACTGAATATTATAAATAGTGTAAACATGTCATTAAAAAAAATATTGAATTTTGGAATAATCATAAAAAGCTAATCAAAATAATTAAAAAACATGCAAACAAGTCATTAACAAAAATATTGAATGTTGGGATAATCATAAAAAAGGTAATCAAAATAATTAAAAAAGATCACAAAATGGCCATTGCCAAAACCAACAAAATATTGCTTTAAATGCTTTTGGATATTGAAAAAGCACGCTTGCACACTACCATACACAAAACTCCTGAGCTATCATATTTAAAAAATCCTACCTTATGGAGGGAAATTGCACACTAATTACAGGCCTTGACAGTGAGTAATATCAGAAAGCAATTACTAATTCGACCCAAATTCAGTTTCTTCCTAGTAATAAAAGATAATGTATAAAATATGACCATTTAAGTTTCAAGCAAAAAAAATAAAGACAATACATGACTGACTTGCAGTACTTTGGCATGATTGAATAGGGTAAGTCGTATCAAGATTAATACAGGTGCAGACAGAAGTATGGGAGCAGGTATTATTCACCTTATGCCTAGAAAAAACTTTTATACATTTTTTTTGTGTGCAAACTTGGTGAAATGAAAAAGAAAAGAAAATGATGAAGTGTCATTGTTTGAATAGTATGAAAGTATTCATGGCAAAAAAAAAATGTACAAAACCAGGAGCAAAAAATTGTTATTATCTTTCTTAAGAGATGTGTAACTGAGTAAATTAAAACAAGAAAAAGACTCCACATTTTTAGTGTTGACTAATATTAATGATCTCCCAAAATTTGCAGAGTGCAAATCTTAAACGGCACAAATAATCTTGTTTGAACAAAATGAATTTATAATTATGTTGTCTCTTGCGAAAAAAAACATTTAATAAGTGCAAACACACATTGATTTCCTATGTATGACATAAAATAAATTTCAGTGTTCTTTTCGCATAAAGTCAACAATTATGGGATTTATCAAAGAGCATGACAGTTGATTTAGCCTACTTAAAGTTGTTCTAACAACTAAATATATTTCTTGGCCATGCTCTTAAATGATAACCTCAATTTTTGCCAATATCATGGAAGCAGTTCTAATTTCCTAATGGTATTGGTATTAGGTTTTTCGGTAAAGAGTTAGCAAGGTAGCCAGGGTACAATTTTGTAATAATCCTCCCTGTTTCTCAGTTTACATTACGAAGAAGGAGGCTATGATTTACACAATGGAGATGCAACTAGTCAGCACATGCAGGTGACACATCCTTCATACATTGAAAACCGCAGGGTATTAAGCAAATTCTGATCTGACTCTGCTTTCCTTGGCCAGGAGACACAGCTCTGGCTCAATTATTGTTTATGCAGAAAACATTAAAACACATAAGGCATGTATAAGTGATTGACCTTTTAAAAATGTTCAAAACTACAGATTTCTTGGAACTATAACTCTGATAAGTTAAAATGATATTTTCTTTCAACAATCACTTAATATTTTCTGTATGCCTAATATTGATTCAGTTGAGTTCCTAATCAGTGTCACTTCAGTGAACTACCCTTTAAAGGTCTATAAATTTAATAAAATTCCTTTTTCAAAATTAAATTTTTATACCCAAGGCATACAGATTAAATCATGATTATAATTATATAGTTTGATTTTGAAAATAGCTTTAAATAAGAGAAGAGCTTGTAACTATAAATAACACAAGGGAAATTTAATCATATGTTAGAGAGACAAAATATGAATGGATAGTACAATTTTTTAAAATTAATGACATGAAAAAAAATCACCGATATTTTTTTTGATTATAGCCTAGCACATGTAAATTGCGATTCTCACAGAATTAGATGGAATACAATGGAGAATTTATGAAATTTTTACTTTTACACCGTACTTTGTTTGAGATATATCATCTATTTTGTATTAAAAAAAATGTCCAAAGTATGGCAAACAATATTGGATCACTGCACCCTTCTTTAAAAAGGTGAATAAATTTATACTAACCAGGTATAGCTTTAGAAATTTTCAAGAGTTCACCTATAGGGTTTATTGCTATACCATTATTATATGCATTAGGACTAATTTAGTAAAAAAAAAAAAGATAATAGAAAAAGGATTTTAAAAAGTAATAATAATAAAAAAAATTTGGAAGCAGTGCATAGCCCAAAATATTTCTTAAGATTCAAGTCCAGAATGAAACAGAAGGAAATAACTTCAAGGCAATGCTTTTTAAAGATAATCTTTAGCTGGGGAATTTTAAAAAAATTGCAACAGAAATTGACATTTATAGTATACTTAATATGGATAAAGGGATACCAAGGGTATAAAAAAACGCAATTTAATGATTTCAAAACCATTATAAGCACAACCACAATCATTCTCCAAAGTAAGGGACAAACCAGCCAGCTCTGAATTTCACTTATTCATTACAAGATTTATAGTCATCAGTATCCATACAACTAGCAAATTATCTCTGCTTCATATTCATGAAATGATTGAGCAAAAGGCACCAAAGTTGTGGGATACAAAGGCAATTCCACAGGTTGCAAACGGTCAGATATGGAACCTGCATGTCATCATTTAGTTTTCTGAGGAAGAAAATTACCACCATGTTAGAAAAGATCCACACTAAATTTGAAGGTGGAAGAGCACTTCATATCTTTTTCCAACTGTCTTGTTAGATGTTTAGAAAAAGTGTACTAAGAGCAGAACTGCTTGTGTTTTGAATGCTCTGTGTTTCAGCAGAGGTTAACCAGAAAATTTAAAGACAAACCAAAGGTTCAAAAACATAAAAAACTTTGATTACCACTAATGACACTCACACACACAATCAAAGGGAGAGAGACAGAAAAAGACAGGGGGAGCGAGACAGAGACAGACAGACAGACAGACAGGTTAGATAGAGAAGAGAGGGAAGAGAGAGAGGGCTAGGGAGACAGAGAGAGAAAGAGATCGAAAGAGACAGTGAGAGAGAGAGAGAGAGAGAGAGAGAGAGAGAGAGAGAGAGAGAGAGAGAGAGAGATGTACCCTTTAACCTTGATGGAAACTGAGATAATTCAGTTTCTTTACATCAGTTGTCATTTCTCACTCCTTTACTATGCATGACACTTTGAGAGCAGTATTTTTATGACTATTTTATTGAAAAAGCCTGTTCTGCATATATTTCTCTTAACAATAAATCAAAACAAACAACCTTTTAATAATGATACCAATAATAATTGCCTTTGCCGCCTATACTTACTTTTCCTCACATGCACCATTTTTTTCCACAGCTTTTCTCTCTATTATAGGTTATTGTAAGCTACTTAAACTAGAATGCAGTGCCTTTCCTAGATTTGTACTTGCAATTATTCTTTAAAAAAAAATCAAAATCATTTGAAAGTCTTAGGCAGCAATAGTTAATGGAATTAACTATTGTAAGCCATGAAAGTAGTATATTTAAGCTTCTTGCTAATTTTGTTGGCTTTTTTTCCCCATTAAAAATTACAGATTTTGTACTAATTCTCCTGGTTCAAGCATATGTTTGATTATTATGCCCAATATTGTAAATCACAACTGTAATAATTAAATTAGTTGATTCAAAACAATAAAAGTTTTAGAAGAAAAGAAAAATTTTAGCATTTGGCAATTTGGTTATAACCAGGCCTAGATTTAAAATGAAAGTCTCTTTCCAAGGAGTTTCAACAGATACTATTTAGAATTTAAACAGATCTCTCCTGGTTTACAATAATTTAAGAGTCACTTGTCAATAAGCAATGCACTCTCTTAATTTTTTTTCTTAATATTAGTAATCCACATATCCTTAAGTCATTTTCAAACTTATTTGGAATTTTGAAAGAAAAAAACATTACAAGATCCTAAAGATTTTCTATAGCCGTACATGAAACATGTTAGCAATTTTTTGCTAAGAAGTAACCTCTTTGATTTCATACAACTTTATTAAAAAAATAAAATTAAATTAACAAACACCCACAAAATCATAATTTTAATATGAAGAAACAAAAAGCACCTTTGAGATTTAGCATCTGTAACATTTTTTGAACTGTAAAAATTCAACAACGATTTATCTTATATTACTATTATCAGATAATGCTTGTTACTTATATGCAGTTAGAAACTGTTTCAAAGTAACATCTTATAGGTGTATGTCAAATGTGTAAATTAATAAACAGCACAGTCACTTACTTTTTGAAAATGAACCTCAACATTTAATAAAGTTTAAAAAAACAATTTTCTACATTTCTTTTGCATACTGATTTAGTAATAACAAGAATTTATATCTTTAACATGTGTATTATGATCTATACTCACTTTATCAGTACTAGATAGATTTATCTCATGTAGCAAGACAAAAGGATCCACAATTACACAAAACCATTTCGTTTCTTTAACAAAAATATTTTTCTTTGAAAAAATCAGTTTTAAATTGTGCCTTTCTTGAATTTTCTTTTTTAAATTTAGAGGAAGCACAGTATCCAAATTCATTTGGTAAAGAACGACAAAAAGTTTTAGACCTTTCTCAACTAAAGGAAAAAAAGCAGAGTCAAGCCAATTACCCTGTCCATTTTTTGCCCACGACTGACAATAATGCCATAACGATTTTTTTTTTAATCACTGCTCCTCTTTTTAAGCCCTTATCCCGAGACATTTCTTCTGAGATTCAATCACTACAGTTTATCAGGGTTCCTAAATTTCACAGTACATAATCGTATTATAAAAAATGCAAATCTAAGTTAAACTTACATATTTATAACTTTTAATATTCATTGGAAAATAATGTGAGAAACTGGTTTTCTTACATATTTTTTTAAATACTTTTTTCAAATTAAGAAACATGAAAAAAATAAAATTGTATGACCCATTATATCAAAGATCAGATAAACTCTTTTAAATAGGAATTGAGATCAAACAAGACAAATAAAAAGTTAAAAAAAAAAAGAACACTGTAGTCTAGGTACTGGTACCTGTACTCTGTAACATTGAGATTTTATAAAATAAAAAAAAAACCACAATGAAACAATGAATTACTTCTGAGGATAGATCTGGCTTTTTCTTTAGTCAGAAATGAATACCTTCAAATGAAGTTTTGGTGGAAAAAAATCACCAGTCATTGCTATTTGAAACATTTGTGTTTATAGATCTTTATCAATGCTATCAGGACAAAATCATCTGACTTCTCCCCTCATAAACTACCTTTATTATTATCTAAGACTCTTCACCTAAATCTAGGTCTTATTTTGTGGATCATTTGGTGATCACAAATTTGACACTCATTTTCTAAATTTCATCCTCTGATTTGCACATTGAAATTTGGAACTGCTTTTAGCTAAGGTTGACAATATCAAAATCTAGATCTAATCTGATAAACATTTCACTCCTTGTGTCCCTGATCAAACACTAGAACTATGATAAAGTTGTCAGCTCTATCCTACAGAATAAATAAATAGGTTTTAGCACTATTGCAACCATTTTTCTTTTTAATATTTCATTCAATACAGATCTTCAATCAATAGAAGATAAGTAAAAAATGAAATTTAATCAATAATTTCGTAGGTATCTATAACCCAACAGAATAATAAGCAAAATTAAACCATAATTCAGCACGCTTGAAGCATCTTTTGCAGTTTCTGTGAAAGGCATAATCTTGAAAGGGAAGAAACAATACAGTCAAGCATGAATTACTCGAATCAGGTGGGGAATTTTGATATGGTTTAGAAAACCATCTTCGAACGTTCAAGCAGGGTGTGTTTGTTCGAAGAATAATAACATCTGTTTTGGAAACTTGATCAAAATTTACGATCTGTGAAAATGATAAAAGAATCAAGCCACTGTCTGTCAAATTCCTTAAGAGACTAACATTTTTTTTCTGTAGTTGAGGACTAATTGTTTGACAAATAGGAGTTAAAAACTTCGACCTAAACTGGGGGAAAGGTAGAAATAACAAGGAAAGAAAGAGAGTATCAAAAGGAGAAAACCGATCAGCTGAAGGAATCTGTGCTATATCCTATCGTCGTCTTCTGTACTTTGTTTACCAACGTGTTCAAAATTTTGAATATCCTAAATCTGTCAAAATGATCTAACAAAGTTCAGGGCAGGCCTGCCAAACCGTGTCCTTGGCTCTAAGATGTCTCCCTTAAAATTTGTGTTTTGTAGGAGTTGTTAAACTAATGTGTGCTTTTAGCAGTTCACACATAAACTATGGCTAAAATCTTTTGAATACACCCATTAGCTCCTTAAGTATTGTTACCTGTGTCTGTGCTACCGGTGCTGCCTCTGTAGCAACTTTTTGTGGCTCTGAAAACATGGATGAGTCTACAAAAATATTGGGTATGCTGCTCCCAAAGAAAATCTTTGTGTTGCTGCTGATGGCTTGATATTTGAGCATCTCAAGATAGGCCTCAGTCAATTTGACCTGAGTTTGACAGAAGAAAAAGAAAGAAGAATGTTAGAATACCAATAGGATGGTTGGTGGCTTTCATTGTTATGGGAATGTTCACCTTCTAAAGTTGTGAATTTAATTTGAATATTCCTTGAATATCTTTTGGTCATATTGATGATTTACCAAGAACTTGTTTTCTCTCTCTCTCTCTTACATAGCTTAAGCTTTAAAGATTCAGATTACCTTTAGAGTATTTGTTCATGAGCCACTACTTTACAACATCTGTTCCTTTGAAGTTTTTAAGAGTGGCACACTACATACCATCTATGTTTCTATTTGTTATTAGCCTGGAAATCTGTAACAGCTTATTTGGTCCTCTTTTATGGGATGCTACTGGCCACACCCCAATCAGAAACTAAGAGGACTGTTTGAAGATTTTTGCACTTGCAAATGCATAATGTACAAAATTCTGGATAGTATACTGTGAAATACCAACTCAATGAGAACAATAAATTTTTGTGTGTGAAACATAAATCATATGCAATATTCTACAGAAGGGGAAAATTACAGTATCCACTTAAAAATTTATGCAAAATGGTATCAAAAGGAAAAAATTGAGCCAAAGGGAGCAATTTTAATAAAGTAAGATATAAAAAATACAAAACTGCTTTTTACGTAAAAATTTATAATGAAACATTATCTGAGGATCTATCTTTATGCAGAAAAAAAGGATAGATTCAAGCCCTCCTAATCCTGCTTTCCCTGCCTCTCTAACAACCTGTTTATGAATTCCTTGTACTTTTCTCCCACCTTTAACAGCTGTTCTATGTTCCTCTTAAATGTCATTTAGAGTACTAAGTTTAACGAGCATGTTTGGTAATTGTTCTGCTTATCTTCTTCTACAAGCTCCAGTGATTGTGGCTGATCAATCCATACATTTTTTTTTTCATCTAAACCTTCTTCCAATTGAAAACAGAAGCCTTTTTTACAATAGCTGGATCAATCTTTATATTTGCATTATCCACTCTGAATTTTCTTAGGTGATTTGCCTACAAATTTCTTTGTTGCTTTCTGAGCCATAGAGTCTCTTTAGGTAGAGACATGTGAAGAACTAACATGACATCTTTTAGCCCTGGTTCAATTTCATGGGGAATTCGAAAGTGGATGATCAGATGTGAGGTGAATTTTTTTAAACCACAACATTGATTCTCTGATGACAGAACTTTGAAAGACACCAAAGCCTGCAAACTGGTCTCCATCATTATGATCGTAAATTCCTTTCTACCCAAGTTATTATTGCCAATCTTTCTCATTGATGACCCTCTGTTAAGTTTATCTTGAGGTCCATCATAGATTGAAGTCTTGTGCATTGTAGTATAGACGAGAATTGATTTTCTTCATTCCCTTAGATGACCATGCTTTTATGCAAGTAATCTTTAGTGTTATTCTTCTCTTTATAGACCAAGTTATGTCACTGCTGTCTTACAACTAAGCCAAACAGTTAATGACTGTTTTCCACGTATTAATACAAGCTTTTCCTTCTCATATAATTGCCTACTCAGACAAAATATCTTAACGGGCAAATGCGATGGGCTGGGCCAGTCATAGTGAAGATCTTAAAACATGCAAAAAAGTATGAGATACATAAGAGATCATGAATAACATAACGAAACGTTTCAATGCTCAATTTCAAAGAATGTGAAAGCAAATTTTTTTCCCACAATTGTGGAGGAACATGAATTGTTTAGGAATTATGATTTGGTCAGTGGTGGTTGATGACTGATCCAAATGTTTTTACATCAAACAACAAAAAAGCCTTTTTGTGTTGAAAATAACAATAAAAAAGGAAATGAATCTCTGATCAAATGATCCTTTCAAATCTGAATAATCATCTCATGACACCTATTAGCAAAACTTATACTACTGTCACCATAATAAAATTCTCGATAGATTGAAATTTAATGATACAAAAACATTTTGTAAACCCAAAGCACCTATTTTTTTGAATGAGGAAAGGAAACCAAAACGATAAGTTTTTAAGTGCACCTACCCTCTTAGAAGATAAGGTACATAAAAACAATATTGTTTCATTAGGAATTATTCATTATTCTAAATTTTAAAATGTATCAAAAGAAAGAAGAAAATTAGGAATTTAACCTTGTTTGCTTCAGATTCTTTTTCAGCTCTGTAGAATTCAGCATCTGCTTTGGCAATCTCTTTTGCCAGATGTGTGGCATCTTTGGAAAAATGAAAAAAGTGGTAAAGTTAAACAAAAACCATGGATTTGGAAACAAACTTAGTGTGAACTGTCAAAAATGATAATTGGATAATAGCTATATAAATAGAAAATGTTACTTGAGTTTGATATTTATCCAGAGTTCAAGATCTCTGTTTTCTTTTCATTTGCAATTAGCCCTTGATGTAAAAAAAATTGTTAAGACACTTAATAGTCTCAAATGTAATATTTATTTACATATTTTCTTTAATACCTTAACCCAATAGTGGGCAAAGTCCCAATGACCCATACTATTTGTTTATATTTTTAAGTTTAGAACTATTTGACCCATGGAGTTATAAATAACTAACTGGAGACTGAAGTTCCATCTATGACTATGTAAGAAGTGCAATCCAACTAGAACAACCAATATAGTACTCGTTCTAGCACTCGCCTAGGTGCCCTAGAAATATATCAGCAAGGCTGCCCTACCTCGTCTCACCAATGATGCACACTCCTATTTTTCTTCATACCTCTATCATTTGACAAAAATAAATACAACACTAAAAAGGATCTGGCATAACAATAACACTTTTGAACACAGTTTTAAAACAAGAGTTATTTTCCTTTTCAAGTTGGCAACCCCAAGTCAGCCTAGTCACGCTGCCTGCAGCTGGACAATTGAAAGGTAAGTAGGCCTACACAAAAAATAAAAACTAATTCATTAAAGCCAAACCTAAACTTAGACCAAAAAATGCAGAAAATGTGATAAGGTTTTACACTGATATAGCTCACTCATAAATAGAATACTTAAACAACAAGCAACCATTTTTGGCCATGTGATGAGAAGAGATAAATTAAAACATCTTGTGACAAGTGGATTGAACGAGGGAAAATGCAAAAGGGGAAAACAGCGTGAAAAGATGTTAGATGGACTAACAAAGTGTCTCAAAGTAGGAAGAGTGACAGAAGCATTAAAGCGATGAGGGATAGAGATGTGTGAAAGGTCATGATCGCCTACGCTTAAGAGCAAGGCACCCGATTGATTGATAGCTGTGACAAGAAGGCCTAAAAATGGTACAATGCCCACAATAGGCTCCCTGTAATTTCTTGAGCTTTTGAATATACCCAAGCTAGACTGCATTACGTTACATGTATTTTGTTTTTTAGAACTATTGAGGTACTATGAGTGAAGTTGACTAACTACTATGATGATTTCAGACCATTTTAGTCTTTTTTAAAAAGTTAAAATATAGAAATTGAAACACAATGAAAAAAATATGCTTTTGTAAATATCAGTAAATATTTGAACCTATGCAAAACACAATGACAACAATGTTTACAATTTGTTGCTTACATTTTAGAACTTATAATGCTGGTAAATCCAAAGACCGTGCCTTAGGTGTGGGACGAAGACAATGAAGCTTTGCATCAAATGCCCCAAAGCACCACTGCATCAAGACTGCTTTAAGGCTTTCCACAAAAATTGACACACAAACTTGCTGCGTTTTTTTTTTTTTTTCAATATTTGTTGCCCACAATTGCCTTAGCTATAATTTCTTTTCTATTTAATAAAAGTATCTACTAAAGTTTAACAAAATCAGTTGTTATCAACATTTGACAAGTAAATCACATAAACTGTACAGCAACTACATCCAAAAATATTATAGAAATAAATAAAAGCCCCTCTTACAGGCAGCATCCTTTTTTCAGGACATGAATTCGAACTTTTGAAAAGCGCACTTTTAACTTATTTTAACAAAAAAAAAAACATCTTGCTTTGTCTTTTTGTATCCTAAGTAACATAAAATACTCTAAAGGTGGAAAAAAAATTAAAATGTGCCCACCATTGGAACAAGGAGTTCCAGCCTTCCAACTCCAAACTTGCTTATTTCAAACAAAAAAAAAATCTCAATGTAGGATTAACTTGAAAAGGATATTACACTAGTTTCATCATTTACAATCATGATAAGTGATTTCTTTTATAAATATACCTTCAATTTCTGACATTTTCTTTTCAGATTCCTTCTCCATAATTTTTTGGTCCCACTGAATCTTTGCAACTTGTGCCACCTTCTCTGCCTCTGAATTGAAGAAAAAAAAATTGACACCCTCACTTATTGATTAAAATACTACTTTCATCAACAAAAATACCTTTTGTATCTCAAATTATGATGAACAAGCTAGCCTTAGACTTAAAGCTGTGTAGGTGGACAAAGAAAATGATTCACACCTTAACCCATTTTCACATTTGGTGCATAGTAATCTCACATCTGCATTATTTTCATGTTCAACACTGATAGATTATTTCAGTACCATAATGACCATAATTACCATTATGATATTAACATCTTTAATTTTTTTGGGGGGTGGACCACTAAGTAAAAGATAATTACCAATGATAGCCCTTTTTCTATCTGTTTCTGCTTCTTTCTCAATCACCCTTTGTTTCTGAATAGCAATCAAAAGTTTTGTTTTTTCTCCTTCCCTGTAGAGAAAGAAACGACAGAATTTAAGTTATGCTAAAATTCAATATAATAACAAAGAATAAATGTGATCATAGAATGATTAAACAAATGGAATGAAGTTTCATAAAGTGGGAAATATTAGAACGATTAGAAAAATCTATGGGTGAGTTTAACTGATTCTGCCCTCCAGAGCTAAACACGCAACACTATCTCCCTCACACATACCATTTTAACTGAGCAAAACAGCTTTAGTTTCAAGAACACTACATTGCAGAAACTTGCTGATAAAAAACTAATCCAGACGCATTTTTATAAATCTTCCAGCCCAGAAGTGGAATAAAAACTATAGCACTTAAGAATCGATTCTATCAACTCCAAGAAAAACTGATTCACTGAATTATGAAAAGCACACAAAATTAACTGGAAAAAAATTGATCTCTTGACATATTACTTTATGAAAACAAAAGAAACAAAATTACGTTGTGCCTGACATAAAATCATGAAATGTATATTAATTGTGAATTGTTATAGGTTAGGGGAAAACATGTTTTTGAATAATATGGATTACAATATCAAACAGGAACATTTGTATTTTGTTTTTGTTTCATTTAACAATAATTTGTAAAAAATTAATCAAACTTACTACTAATATATTAGTTTCAAAAGAAATCCTACAAAGAGATACTTACATGGCTTCATAATTTTTGCGTATCTGCTCAGGTATTTTGGGCTTTGTCACCCGCACAGCCTGCACAGTGAGACCTGGTGCCATTTCATACAAATCAGACTGCAAAGCCTTGCGAAGATTTTCATCAATTTGATCTGAAAAATCATCAGAGCTTATTTGTGTAAATAGCAAAAAGAACTCACTAATGAACAATTTCATTAATAATAAATATCACTATAAAAAGCATTAACATCAAAATGCCCCTTATCTAGTCTTAGAAATGAGTAAGACTGAAATATAAAAAGGCATTTGAAGATAGACTTTTTTGTCTTCTTTTTCCATTTCAAAAACAATTTTTTTTCAAAGCCCAAACCTCATCAAAAAATCATGATAGCTGCATTCTCATTGCTGAATACCAAGAAAATGAAATGTTCTAAATACAGTTGAATCTAAATAATTAAAAATTAAAATTTTGAACTTTTGAACTATCTTAAAATTAATTAATATTACAGAATACAAAATATCGTTTAGTGAAAGTCTGATGAATAGACCATTTTCAATCAGGAATCCTGCTCTAAGTCTAGGCGATGTTGACCCTCTATGCATCTCGACCCCTCATCACTTTTAGTGCATCTGCAAGTTGTCCCACATTTAGCCACTTTGTTAGTCCATCCAACATCTTTTCTAAATGTTTTCCTTCATGCATTTTCAATCAACCATTCCAGTTTTCACAAAATATTCCAGTTTCTCTATTCTTATCACATGGCGGATTTATGATGGATCTTCATTTCATTTCATGAGATTTGAAGCATTCATCGTTAGAACCACATTTATGTTGCCTCTTGTTTCTTTTATAGCTGTTTCGAATTTGTCCAGGATTTGCATCCACACTTCTTTCTGGTTGGGTGTAATATAACATTCGAGGGCTCTTCTCTTATGTGGATGTAGATAAATTTATTTGTTTGTATTTAATAAAATTTCAGTGTTGTTGCGCTTGATATTAAAGTACCCAAATAATTGAATTGTCCCTATTATAATAGTTCCCCTTGTGCAACATGAAAGATGAAAAAAGATTTAGTTTTTTTTCCTTTCGTTCTTTATCCTCATGATACAAATTTCAGTTAATTTAAATTCCAAATTGTAAAGACTTTGAAACAAGTAGACAGAACTGTAAAAAAAAATAAATGTTGAAATGTCAACACACCTATACTTTAACTGAATTGAACTAGCTGCAAAACAAATTGGTAATCTTACTGACATAATGAAATCATTCAAGTATTACTTTAACCCCGCCCCCTCCCAAAAAAAAATAATAAATAAATAAATAAAAATTAAGATAGCCACGGCTTTGTAGCAATATATCTGAAATCATACAGCTAATTTTGCATACGTTGACTTTGTAAATCTTCAAATTTTTAATACTCAAGGCAGAAGCAGGCAACAGGAAGATTTCTGAGTGCACGCCCCATTTAAGCTTATAGCTTCTAAACACCTAACACTATAATGTGGTGGATTACATCCTTGTCATAAATCTACTTCTTCTAACTAATTGAATTTCTCATGTAATGTTTAAAATTACATGCCAAGAAAAGAGATATTTCATTGAATACTTGTAGCTTACTTGTTCCCAATTTTGGGGGGGGGGGGCAAAGGCTGACTAAGGAAATGTTGGGAAACAAATGAACACAAATGTATAACAAAACTTTTAGAATGCTTAAAAAATCCAATCTATTGACGAGAAGAAAATATTTTCATGGTAATTTTTGTTTTACAATAGAGATAATTGATAATCTAAACCTTTCCCTTTAATGCCATACATCTTTTCAAATCTGTCTCCAAAATTTTCAATGAATTCCAATGCAATTTTAATAATATTTAAAACCTTAAAAGTGTTATTTGTTTTTTTTTTTATTTACTTTTTTACATCAGTCTAAATTATCAAATTGTACTTAGTTACTTACCAAACAAATCAATGTATACTTCTTGAAGATTATGACTGCTGCAGAACTGGTTAAGCTCATGGTGAATTTTGTTGTAAATTAAAGTCTTGTCATAGTCAGCTGTGTAATTCTTGACGATATCAAACACTGCAACATTTTTACAAAAAGATAGAAAAGGAAAAAAATGTCATTATCTAAAAAACTGTTTTCATGAACAAGTCAATTTCCTTTTCTAATTTAGGCTTGTTGTTAGTGTGCACTCACATTCTAGATATTTAATGGAAAAATCTTGCACACTATAGCTTATTATTTTGTGCCTGTGGATCTACCAAAGAGCTTTAGGTTCTATTACATCACTTTTGGTTTATTTTTTTTTTGTAACTTAGCATCCTACTTATTCTTGCATCAAGAATCACCATTGTGTGAAAGATCTAGACTATCTTTCATTGCATTTCAAAAACTAGTCAGTGATATTACATATATAATTATCTATAAAAAGTAGGAAATTAAAAGAAAAAAAAACTGAGAAGATAAGTGAGCAGTTACAAGAATATGAAAGGAGGAATATTCAATCAAGAGTCCTAAAAAGTTTGAAAAAAGATACGATAATTGAACGATTCATTTTTTTCAAAAGCTCCTCCCCAAAAATATGATCTTAAAGGAGGAGGAAGAGCAGAATAAGTAGTTCTCCTTGGTCTACAGTGCAAATGGAGATATTAGATTTCTTCTTAAGATATTTACATCCACTTGAGCATTACAGGGATGGTGACAGAATAAAGTCTGTAAAAAATGAAGACATCTTTTCTACTATTGTGGGTTTTGAATCATTTCCATACAACACCTGCTTACTTAAAGGATATCATAGGAACAAAAACAAAAATATAACATAAGTAGCATTATTGTTGAACGGGAGAATCTTTAATACCCTAAAAAATTCATTATAAATACTATTTTTAAAAATAAACCCCAGGTTTTACTTTTAAGTGCACTGCAATTGCAGAAGTTTGTAATGCCTACAGAAGAAGAGACTGGAAAGGAGGACGAGGAAGAGAGACAGAAACAGACAGGCAGACAAAAAGATAGACAGAAAGAGATGGAGGCAGTAGAGTAGAAAGAAACAAAGCAGGACAGGGAAAGAATAAGGGTGCTTTACCTGCAGAGATATCCAATTTGTTAACTACTTCAATTCTTTCAAAGTAGATAATGACACCACCACTGGAAAAAAAAAAAAAAATATGAAACAGACTAAGGCAAAAGCACCTTGCCCAAGCAACTTAACAACCATCTACTATCTAATATGAAGAACTTAAACTCTTCTTAAGGACACCGCCACACAAGAATGGCAAGAAGAGAACAAAGGATACACCTTCAAGAATGGCAGCATTCACATGCTTGAAAGAAAAGGTCAAACAACACTGTTTCTCCTAAGGACAGGCCAATGTGGCCTCAACAAACATCTAAAGAAGATGGGAATGGTAGAATGCCAGTGTGGAGCTACAGAACAAACCCCAGTCCACATCCTCCAAACCTGCCCCCACTTTGAGGAAGCCAGACTTCAAGTCTGGCCTACAGAGGCTCCAGTCAGCGAGCAGCTCTGGAGGTCTGATGACAACCTGCTGAAAATGACCAATTTCGTTTACCTGACCGGTCTATAAATTTAGCACAGTCAAAAAAGATTGAACGCAGAAGAAGAAGAAGAAAAGGCAAAAGCTTATTAAAGAAAAAAAAAAGGAATTAAAAAAGCTAACAGTGCATTGTAATATAAATATTTTATTTAATAACATGGATACATATTAAAAAGCTTTAATTTTAAAAAGACAAAGTTCAGAGATAGCCGTGAAAATGATAAAGATTGTTTATTTGAGTTTTTCTTGGTGTTGTTTGTCTTCTTCATGATACTCTCAGGAGTTGCATTTTTTTCGCATATAATTTGCAGGGGGGGGGAAAATGGACCTTTGAAATACACTAAAAGAAAAAAAAATGTATATTGAATCATGAAATGAAGAACTAAAAATTTTGTCCCACTCTCCAGCTTTAAAGTAACTCACCTAGTACCACATGGAACATTCTTTACTTCATCCGTCTGCAATGTTGTCTGCATGGGACATGAAAATTTTAAATGTTACAGATTGATTTTTGGAACTGAATAACATTTATTTACCAAAAAAAAAAGTAACATTAGTTTTAAAAATCTGAATAAATGTAGTCTTAACTACACAAAAAAAGTATACAAAAGCCTGAAAAACACTTTATCTTAAACTCTATTGCTGATACTGAATTTTTTTTTTTCTGTAGAAGAAAATCTAAAAGTACATATATAAAAAACTATATTCATGAGTCTGAGCATTTACTTTCATGTTCTAATCTGCATTAAGTATTAACACAAAATTCACCTGAACAGTTCGGAAACTTGTCAATATTGGAAGCATAAAATGGTAACCTGGCTCGCTTGTCTTTGACAGCAACGCACCTCCCTGGAATAATTATAATAATGGACATGATTGCACATACAACAAGCAAGCTAGCAAAAAAATAAAACACTGCTTGAGAAAAAAGTAATTGGATACTTAAGTGCCTGGAAAATGGTATTGCTTTGGTTTAATCCTACCAATTCAATGAGTGCAGTGAGTCTCTGCACTGAGTTTCATGCAACAGAGCTGTTATCTCAACCTCAATGATTGGAGAGCTATGCTAGATTAGATGTGTGTGAAATGGATATAATACAGAATACTCAGACATACTTATGGAAGCTGAAGCAGGAATTTCTTCTGAAAAAAAAATGAATAAATCCTTTCAGAAATGGATGCTAATTAAACTAGGTAGGCAACTTTTATTCTAATACCAGACAGATAAAATTCATTTAAAAGTTGCTACATTACATGTTCCATGTCCACATACATACAAAGCCAAGTTGAAAAATTCTACTGACCTTCATGTGAGCAAATTGTACCGATAAAAAAGTCATAATGGCTGTTGAAACCAAGCCAGTAAAAAAAAAGAACACTGTACAAATGACAGCCAATTAAAGATCCATTATATACAAAATACCTCCTTTATCCAGGTAAGACTGTTTTCAGAGAGACTTTCAAAGGTACTAAATGAAGTCCTAAAAGAATACCCCAAAGGCTTAGAGTCCCTCTATCGAACTTAAAATCTCACTCTCTTAACCAATAAGACAAAAATAAGTTGTAGCTCAACTGGTTTATTTGGCTTTTTTTAAAGCTGCGACAAAACCACTTAAAACAAGACCCATACTAATACTGTACTATGACACGACACTTTGTCATTTTTTTATTTTTAAAAGATATATAATATAGCAAAAGGTCCCATTCTGTTAACCTCTTTGGCAACAAGATAAGTATCCCCTTGCATGAAGAATGTCATATCTACTCTGTGACTCAAAGTCTATCCTTCATTATCAATTCTACACTTGGCAACGATCTAATGATGACATGTACAAAAATGTGGCAACAAAAACTCAAGCTGACAACAACTGATTATTAGCACACAAAAAAAAAATGCTCATGTAGGAAAAATTCCAAAGATCTGGCCACTTCTTCAAGAGTTTTTGTAGCTGACAGACTGCAGATAGAATAACTGGTCAACCTCAGTATATCTAGTTGCAGCTAGGAGGTGGACAGTGCACACAAGCATTAATATTTATTATTTACTTTATATTAAGTGTGAACTTGTACTTTTGATGAAGAAGAAGAACAGTAAGGAGGAGGAGGAGAAGGATAAACAGTGCAAATGGAGATATGATTTATCTTTTTAAGATCTGTACATCCACTTGAGCTGACATGATGACTTAATAAAGTCTGTAAAAATAATCAAACGTCTTTTTTTTTTCTTCCTACATCCAAATCTGTTGCCTTTGATTGAATCATTTTCATGCAACACCTGTTTACTTAAATGATAACATATTTAAAAAAAAAAAAAAAAGAAAAAAGTAGTCATAAAGTTGCATTAATGTCAAAATGACAGACTCTTTCACATCCAAAAATTTCATTAAACTATCTTTTCAAACATGTTTTCCTTATTTGTCTGCTCAAAATTTCTTCCAAGAGATGAAAATCATTAAATTTGAAACTTGATGATTTAAGTTTTTGGTGAAAAAAAAAAAGACAATTTAGAAAAAAATATCATGCGCTATCAGCCTTATTGCTTCTACCTTAAATGTCTCAATCTTTGTGCATACTCTTGTTTTCTTATTATTTTACTACTTTCAGTTTCGCTGACTTATTCCTAACCATCCAGCTCTCCCACAGTTTTTGTGATCATATTGTCATTGTTGTGTTGGTGAGTCTTCCATGATATCTTACTTCAACTTTCTCCCACAGTTGTTTCATTATCTAAACTTAGATTTAGATTTCAATCAAGAGAATTCAAAGGAAGACCAGCTTGCTTTTTAACTGAGTCTTTCACAGATGCTGCCTAACTCCCAGGCTACAAAATTCACATTTAAATAGGTAACAGGTGGCCATGGTTTACAGATATCAAAACTTAAGGTCTGACATAGGGTTCAGTAACTGGCAACAGGCTTTGTCCACAATATCCCTCCCCTATTCCCATGTGTACACTGCAGTACCCATAGTTTCCAAACTAAAAAAAGAAACTGTTCTGACAATGAAACGCTCTGTATGTGGAATCAGATTCATTTATAACAAAGTGTAGGAATGATGAAAAATGCATTCAGTGAAGTTTGAATTAAAAATTTATGGAAAGAGAAATGATCCAAAGTAAAAAAAAACAAAACACTTTGAGTTAACCAGACTCAAGTTTGATTCATAATTCTCCTCCCTCCCTACAAAATAAAGCAAAATTGATTGCTACTTACTCTGTAATATACACCAACATGCCCTGAATGAGATAGAAAAAAGGGGGGATTGGCTGAGTGTGCAGTTAAATATATTTAAAAAGGGAAAAAAAATCAAGTTTATATGAAAATAAGAAAAGATTATCTAAACCGCCTTACCTGAAAAATAGTTCTTTTTTTTTTTTTCAAATAAAATTCCATGTCTTTTGCACAATCTTCTGTCCTTTAATTATGATGCCAAAGGGCCTTAAAATTTGACCTTGCTTTTTTTCTACAAATCTTTCATTTTTTCAAATACCTCTTAGTAAAATTGTACATGTTTCATTTATTTATAATAAAAATTAATAAACATAAGTAATAATATTTCATGATTATAACTCTCTATAAGAAAATCATATGGAATTATTTCAACTGCATTTACATTGTTCATGTTGTAAGTGATTTAAAAAAAACAATAAGATTGTTGAGTTTGGCTGAGCATAATTTTGAACCATGCAATACTTTGCAACACAAACGGTTTTATGAGAAAGGAACTGGTAAAACTGATGCAAAAATAAAATAAAATTACAGCTCTCTTCAAAAGATCAATTTAAGGACAATTACGTAATTTAGATCTCTTCACTCTCACAGCTATTTCACAGAGCATGCCGCACTACAAATAGGATAATTTTTTTTTACAGAGTCTTCACAAAGAAAAGAACAGATTATAAATTATACCAAAAGTCCTTGGCATTATTATGGTTAAATATTCTCTCCAAGTCTTGCAAGGGAAAGAGCATTATTTAAAATGTGTGAAACGCATTACAACAAAGCAGTGCTGACTCCAAATTCATAATCAACCCTATCTGTACATCAAGGGGAACCTTGTTATCACAGGGGGGAGGTCATTTTTATTTATTTAAAAATACCTAGATTATATAAAGGAAATTTTCTATAACTAATTTAAGTATTCCTCAAAAATTCATTTTGGCAAATGATTATGCCTAATCTATATTAGCAAATAGTTTGAAAATATAATATACCAACCTTTGGTCATTTCCGAAAGAAGCCATGGGTGTAAATTTGGCTCAACCCAGACAGGAATTGAATCATAAAGAACGTTTTAGTTTAGCTTTCTCAAGGACTCGAATCATTAGCCATTTAGTGGTGAGGGAACATCAAGTATGGTTGAGTGAATATTAATGCCCTGACATAGACCATTTCAATTAAGGATGTTGGTTTATACATTTATTTTATGCTGTGGAAGTGTGTGATTTTTTTTCCATTCTTTTTGCCTATTTGCCCTCAATGTACAGACGATATAAAACCTGACATACCCATAGCGTTTTCATCATTTTCAGCTTGACAAATGTAAACAGTTCATCTGAATTTCTCCTTACCTTCTTCAATTTTGTGGATTGAAAAGTTTATGAAGATGGCAAGGGCCACTGTTCCCACAAACATTAGCAGAGGGGCAGGTTGTGCCATATTAATATTACAATTCGGCTGAAAACGATGAAGAAAAGGGTTTCTATTACAATATAGACATTTAAAAAACTAGAGGATTAAAAAAAAATTCTTATTTACATAAAATTTCCAATCAGAAGAACTAAGCCAGGACTAACCAATACAAAAATTCTTTTGTACCCCAAGCCAAGCAAAATGGTCATGAAATTAATCAATGTAAAGAATTGGATTGGCAAATGTATGCAACGAGTGAGTGAGGATTGTTTACATAAAAGCCATGCAAAACGCCTGAAATATTTATGCTTTGATGATAATAAAAATTATAAGCAAATTTAAAAATATTAATCTTTTGAAGTTCAAGGTGCACGCTTGCATTAATAAACAATAACGAATTGTCATTTATCAAAATATTTCATATGAAGCCAATGTTGGGCACTCTTCTTATGATTTTGAGTTTTACTCTCAATAAGTACAAACGTTACAGTCCTACCACACAGTTTTCAGAAGGCCTATAGCCTACAGGTTTTCAAACTTGTTTATAATTGTATTAACAGTTCAATTGAGATTCAAAGATAAAATCTTGTTCGCATATAAAGTTGCTCCCTCTTTCAACACAGTATAGGCTACTTAGAGAAGTAAAAACACATCAATAATTGCAAATAAAACTATTAAAGTAGCGTTCCTCTAAACATTTTGAGGAAGGTCATTTTAACAAGTAGGCCTAAATTCAAGTGCCGGTAAGTCAATTTAACCACTCAGGTGCGATAGGGTCGATATCGACCCCCTCAGTATAAGTGCGATGGGGTCGAATTCGACCCCTATTTGGCCTGGCTATTTCAAACTGGCAATATAAAAAGCAGCGTTTATCTGGCCGTTTAGTTTCGTTTCCATTGCGTTCTAGGAATGTAAACAAGTGCGTATGGCCACAGTTGATCAACTTTTTATGGAAAATTTCTGTAAAAATGGATATTGAAGACGAAGGTCTAACCAGTGAGGAGGAGATGTGTTCTTCAGATGATGACATCAGTTTTGATGGTGAGTTTTCATTTATTTATACTTTTATTTTATCACTAAGAACGCAAGAATTAGTGGATAGTGTAAGACGAAAGTGTGAAGCCTAGATCTAGCTGAATTACTGTTTTAGGAATTTTTTTTCTCAAAGTTGTACTCCTAGATCTAGGTCTTTTCTCCAGTTTTAGAGAAATCTTTTACTCTGCCTTGGTGTAAACTTGGTATTTCTTTTCTTTTTTTTTTACCTGGAATAAGTTTAGCTTTTATCTAATCGTCTTCTGAATACTCCTTTATTTTCTGACCAGATCCAGATGAGACAGACTCAGCCCTTACAGACGATGACAATGCTTTGGTAGACGAAGGGGCTGCCGCCGGTGACAATGCCTTAGGGGTCTGGATGAACATTGTAGGGGAAGATCCTGGTCCACTAAATGTGGAATTTACTGTCAACTCTGGGCCTAGAATCCACCTAGCCAGGGACTCAGATCCAATTGATTACCTACAACTTTTTATCACCAATTTTAGCTTGGATAAAATTGTCACAGAAACGAATCGCTATGCACAACAATGGATTGAAGGTCATCAGGATTATCTTGTTCAACATCCTCACTCTAGAGTCCACAGCTGGATAAAACAAGGGACTACAAACAGAGCTGAAATAAAGGCATTTCTATCACTTTGTATCAACTCTGGCTTGATAAAGAAATCAGCCATCCATCATTACTGGGATAGTACAAATCCCAGCCAAGCAACACCGTGGTTCATCGAACGATTCAATAGGGACCGGTTTCAGCTTCTACTGAAATTTCTCCACTTTGCAGACAATGAATTACAGCCAGACCCAAACAGCCCTGATTACAAGCTTTACAAAGTAAAAGAAATAGCTGATCACTTCAGAAATAATTTTAGGAACTTATATGTACCGGGTGAGGACATTTCGGTAGATGAAAGTATGGTCGGTTACAGGGGGAAGACACCTCACCTGCGTCAGTACATGCCATTGAAACATCATGCTAGATTTGGCATCAAAATATGGTGTGTGTGTGACTCTCACTCTCACTATACTGTAAATTTTGAAATTTATAAAGGAGCACACAATGAAGCTGATAGAGCTGAAGAAAATGTCACTCATAATCTGGTGATCAGACTTTTGCAAGAGCCTCGCCTTCTATATTCTGGTCATCATGTCGGCATGGACAACTATTTTTCATCCCCAAAACTGTTTTTGGAACTCTATAGAGCTAATACAAAAGCAACAGGCACTGTCAGATCCAACAGGAAGGGTTTGCCCAAGGCAATCCTCAAAAAAACACTGCCTAACAACACAACGATTGAACGACGGAAGGGTCCCCTGTTGTGCTCAGTCTACAAAGATGGTGGAAAAAGACCAGTTCTCCTGTCGACGGCAGCCAAAGGAGGATTTGTTGATCAGAGAAATGCAAGGGGGGTTATGAAACACAAGCCTGCTATTGTTGCAACATATAACTCCATCATGGGAGGTGTAGACACTACAGATGCTCGTCTGTACACCTACCTCAGTGAACGCAGGACTATGAAATGGATCCACAAACTTGTTTTCAATCTTATTGGTAGGTGTGTTCTGAATGCATACATATACAAAGAGCATACATCACAAAGACCTATCAAAGACAGGCATCAGTTTACAGTAGAGTGTGTGGAGAGCCTTATGGGTAATTACCACCCTGGTAAGACGCCGCAAAAACGTCGTCGTGCCGCAGCCGAGCGCGAAGAGGGTGCTGGGAATGAGGAGATGAACATTCAACCCCCTGATCATGACTACCAAGCTGCACCCCCAACATGCACCCTTGTCAGGATTGGAGATGGGAAGAGGAGGCAGTGCATGCACAGGGTGCACCAGACAAGAAAGAAGACTGTTTGGGAGTGTTCGTCATGCAAAGTTACCCTATGTCCAGAGTGCTTTTTACCATATCACAGGGTTATCAACATGATTCAATAAAGGTATATATATATTTTTGAAATCCTGAAATGTTTATCTCTCTTTGTATCTGTTTTTTTTTTTTACCTAAAGTGTTGTCTATGTTCAGAAAAAAAATAACAAACAAAACACATAACTCAAATTCAAGGGCAATAACAACTTTTATTACTCTTTCATACTATAAACATCCCATAATTTTTTTCCGAAAACTGATCTATTGATTTATATGTAGATTCCTCAAGCATTCACCTTTCATAAAATGTATACATGTAATGGGTTTAGATCAAAGGTAAACCCACCAGAAGCATTTTTATACACATACCCCAAGTTACATAATTTTACCTTATTATAACTCAGCACTCTTCACTCAGAAATCAATTATAACTCAGCACTCAAGTGGTTAAGAACGAATAATACTAGAGTGTAGATCTAGAGTCTAGATCTCATAGTCTAAATCTAAATCTAGATTTAAATCTATATAATTTTTTTTTAAAAGTTATGACGTAGACTACATACTTTCTAATAATTTTATATGTTCGAGTCGAATATTTCGTGTGGTTTAATCTTGTATCTAGATTTTTCAATCTAGCCGAAAAAATTGTATTTTAATAATGATAGATCTTCAGGTCTGGAGATCAGTGCCGGTGAGTGAGGTAATACTCTAAATCAAATGAAGGAAGATGATCTGTCACTACAACACGGAAGTTGTGAAAAAATATTGCTACGAACTAAAAAGTTCTGAAATTTTGTTTAGATATGAAACAATGTCAGCGTCCTTCGACTGCCAACTCTCAACCTCAATATTCTTTGGGGTGGACACTGTTTTTCATGCCAATGTAATGTTTTACCACTTCTTTCTTTTGCTTGGACACAGATCTTGCTTTTTTTTTGTACCAAGCATATTTGCAACAGGGACTTGAAGCTCCTCAAGAAAATGATCAACTGGTAAATAGGCAGCGATTCACTAGACGCTTATGACAGTAGAACAAGGACATTATCAAGTACGCCATCAAGCTACTGATTTTTGGGTTCAGCTTTAAATTGAAGGCAATTAGGACTCACGTTCAGCGACATTGGCATACCTTTTAAGCTGGAAGAAACAAGATCGAATTGAGTTGCGCCTATAGAGATTGTCATGCTATCCAAAATAATTAAATTATTTATTGGTAGAACTGGGAGATTCATTATAAAAAGAACCAAAGAATCTGATGAATGAAGTTGTAGACAGATCCTCCAGAGCCCTGGATGCACAATTAGTTAGTTTTAAAACCGTTGGAGGCTTTTTCACGGGAGAAGTTTATAAGAACCTTGGGTGATAATCGATTTCTATATCTAATAATATTCTTGTTCAACAACCAACATACATATAGTTACCTGTTTGGGCTTAAATACACACCATTACAAGACAATTATAAACTACATAATCGAAAATATCATTGGTTGGTTTCATTTTAAAATAGATGTATGTAATAAATAAAGGAATAAAGGAAAAATTCGTTCATCGAATTTTAACCAAGCATATTATGTGTGGGGTCTTCACTTTAAGCCTTAAAAAGAGAAAAATTGACTGCGACACTGTTCTCATATTTTATCACCTCTAAGCATTTAGTTAAATTTCATAGCCAAGTTCTACTTCTTTTGATGGAGATGTTGGGTCTCTTCAAACAAGGCATATATTTATGTCTAGTATCCGTGTATAAGTTATTCGAGAAATTTTGGGGAGGTGGAGACACAGAAATAAGTGTTGCCAAGGGAGACCAAGCAAATCAAAACAACGGCATGGATTAATGCATGGCGATAGAAAATTGGAATTAGATTTTACCGAAACGTGGAAATGACATTACACGTATATGATTATTCACAGCCTAGTCAAAAGATTTCAATTGAACTATAGTATGCCAATATCATAATGTTAGTTATTTGTAGTTGCAAATTCATTGCACTTACGGGTAAACTGGCTCTGCATACTTTTTTTTTTTTTTTTTAAATTTGACGGTCTATACGCAAAACTAAAAAATGCTCTGGTCTCATGGTCAAAGAATGCGACGTTCATGGCTAACGTCATTGATAAAAACTTTGTTTTTGCAAGAATATTGCAATCTAGGATAGGAATAAGTCAAAATTATTGGTACAGCTTAGCCTATAGTATATATATATATATATATATATATATATATATATATATATATATATATATATATATATATATATATATATATATCAGTTGAATTAAAATGCGAAATAAAAAAGTAATGACTGAACAAAAATAACAGCCCACAACTTCCGATAAAATGGCGACTTACATCTCAAGCTTAAGCATGGCGCCTGCTAGGTCCAAATCTAAACGCAAAGGTGCTTTGAAATCACTTGAAGACATGGATGTTGACACTTTCCTGAACGCTGATTTCGATAGTGAATCTGAGTCATCATCTTCAAAGTCGACGGATAACGAGCCGCGCAAGAAAAAAGTAAAAATCTTAAACAAATCAGAAAAAACAACATGTTCTAAATCAACAGCAGGATCCCCAAATGAATTCAAGGATAAACACGTAGTCAGATCTAGATCAAAATCTACATCAAAAGTTAACATTGAATCGAATTCAGTTGGAAATGAAGACTTGAATATTAACAAAGTTGACCAACAAAATTCTTTAACTTCAAGGAAAGCTGACAAACATTCAATGGCTTTAACCCTTCGAGAAAATGATCCAGAATTTTACGAGTTTTTAAAAGGTCAAGACAAAAACTTGTTAGACAATCTTGCTGACTTGTCCGATTCTGAAGATGATTCTGATATAGATCCAGAGACTGCAACAACTGCTTTAAGCATGTCTAAGAATAATACAGAAATGGAAAAAGAACTTTTGAATATGTCTAGTGGGGAGGAAACAGACTCTGAACCTGATGAATCAGGTAGGCATCATCAGTTACCCACAAAGCTAGAAGTTGCTAGTGATGAAGAAGAAGATGAAGAACAAGCAAGGGATGTTCTTAAGGGAAAAGAAGAGGGTGTACGAGTTACTCAGTCGATGATACAAGCATGGTCTCAAAATTTGTCATCAAAGCCAACTCTTGCAGTATTCAGAGATGTAACATCAGCGTTTCATGCAGCTGTTCAGGAGGCAGGTGGGGTAGGAGAAGAAGAGACGAGTTCAAAATTTAAAGTTGAAGGTGGTGCTGTATTTAATGGCATTGTCAGACTGTGTCTGGTACATGTTGTTCCTGCTCTTCAATCCATGCTGCAATCAACTAATTCCGAGGAAGCCAAGACTGTTATGACATCAAAGTCTGTGAGATGGAAAAAGTTAAAAATTCAGGTGAAGTCCTACATTTCAGACCTTCTTCAAATGCTCTCTCAATTATCAGAAGAAGCCATGGTTAATGCTATTTTGAAACATGTGCACAAACTAATAATATATTTTGCTAACTTCCCAAAGCTTTCTAAGCAGTTGATTAAAAAAATGATCAAACTTTGGTCAACTGGAGAAGAAACAACCAGAGTTCTTGCATTTCTATGCATTAATAAAATGATACTGTTAAAGCAAGATACACTTTTTGAGTCTACACTAAAGCAGATGTACATGGCATATGTTAGCAATTGTAAATTTACATCCCCAACAACATTACCTTTGATTAACTTTATGCAAAAGTCCTTAGTTGAACTCTTTGTAATTGACCAAGCACTAGCTTATCAGTACGCTTTTGTGTACATACGTCAATTGGCTATTCATCTACGCAATGCTATTTCTGTGAAAAAGAAAAATACTTGTCAAGCTGTGTACAATTGGCAGTACATCCACTGTCTCAGTTTATGGGTACAGCTGCTCTGCATAACTCACCCAAGTGATACCTTACAGCCCTTAATCTATCCACTGACACAAACTATAATTGGAACCATCAAACTTCTCCCCACAGCCCGTTTTTATCCCCTAAGGTTCCACTGTGTTGGGTTACTAAACAGATTGTCATTAAAGACCAACACTTTCATACCAACTGTTCCCTTCTTGTTAGAGGTCTTTGAGCAGACAGATTTTAACAAAAGGCACAAAACAGTTAGCTTAAAGCCTTTCAACTTTGCTGTGATTCTTAAATTTTCTAAAGCGCAACTTCATGAAAAAGCTTTTAAAGATGGACTCATTGATCAACTCTATGAATACCTTTTGGAAAGTTTTAACAACCAAGCTCATTCCATTGGCTTTCCAGAGCTCATTATACCCTCTATCATTCAGCTAAAGGACTTCCTAAAGAAATGTAAGATTGCCAACTACTGCAAGCAGATCAAGCAGATAGTTGATAAAATCATGGAACAGTCCAAAGTTATAGTTGATCTCAGGAAAAGGTCCAACATTAGCCTAGATGATTTTGCATCTGTCAATCATTGGGAAAGTCAGCTTGAGGAGAAGGGCACTCCACTGAGAAAGTTCTATACTTCTTGGAGGAAGTTACGTGACAGAGAGCTTCAGCATGCCATTTCTAGTAAAGAAGTCATTTCAGGAGCAGCAATTGACATCCCAGAAGTACAAAGAAAGCCTGTGAATGCAAAAAAGGCAACTAAACAAGAAAGAGAAGACTTTTCAAAACTTTTTGAAAACGAATCTGATTCTGATGATGAGACAAGGTTTTTGCTCAAAGAAGAGAGACCAAAAAATCAGGCAAAAAAGCTTAAAAGGGAAAGTTTTGACAATGACTCTGATAGTCAAGATTATAGCGACTTTGATGAAGAGGAGTTAGAACAATTAGCCCAATCGGCTAGCAGTGGAGAAGATTCGGTTGATGATGAGGATGGTGGAATAGAAGATGATGATAGTGAGGAAGATATGAACATGGAGGAAAGAAAAGAGGTGCAGGCAAGTGCTAGTTCAGGTAAAGGCAGTAGGCAGAAGAGCAGACTTATTCTAGCAGTGAAAGAAAAGTCAAAACTGAAGGATAACAGTGAAGCTGGTGTTGAGGAAGATGTCATTGAGGATTTCATTCTGTCGGAATCTGAATCAGATTGATTTAATCTATATCTGTATTTGTAAAATTACAAACATTGTAGCCTATTTATAATATTGATAGGAAAACTTATGAGAGTGAGCCTACTTATGTATGTACGACACGTTATCTTTTAGTGCCTGCCACAGGGAAAAGATTTTTGCTTTTTTCTACAAGAGTCATTTCTCAAGGATAGAGAAATATGAGAGTTGGAAGCTCATTTTTGTCTTGTCAGTGAAGATGCTCACCTGCCATGTTTGGTTGCCTAAGGTAATTTTTATTTGGCTTGGTTCCTAGTATGAACCAACAAAATGCATATCTGAAGTGCACTGGTGGTAATATAATTATTTATGATATAAACAGACAAAACACTTTGTTGTAAGATTTGCAGCTTTACTTATAATTATGTTCGATATTATTGTTCATTGGTGACATGATCAGTAGCAGTTTTAAGACTTGAATTAGTTAGCTTTGCTCTGCTCAAGCAGTTGGGCTTGTTTTGATGTGCCAGTGTTAGAAAGAGCCAGAGATCATCATGCAGTTGGCAAACCACATAGATACAGTGGAAACCTTATTATTCGAACTGTTTGGAAATGGATTAAAAGTTCAAATTAAGAGGGTTCGAATTACAAAAAAAAGTGGACTCATTGACTGAGTGTGTACTGTTCCTGCAACGAGTAACTCTCTACTCCCCCTGTCCACGTTGCTACCAGTATCTGTGTTACTAGTGGTGATCCTTTCTTAGTGCATTAGCTCCCACTTTGTCAGTGCACTGATCAGCCTTTCTCGGGCTAGGATTAGTATTGCTTGTTGCTTGAGAGATACATGTACAGTGAAATCCTCTTAAAGTCAACACCTCGGGACCTAGAAAAATTGTTGACTTTAAGCAAGGTTGACTTTATTCATTTCCAGGACATAAATCCAAAAATTTGTGTTATAAAAACAGATTGTCTCCCTTTTGTTACTTATCATACTATAGTGGTCTCCCTTTCGCTACTTTATGCAACAGTGTGGTAAATTTACATAAATTATTTAGGCAAAGAGAAAACCACTCTAAGTCTGGAAAGAAGTTTATTTAAACAACTTAATGTACTACACACAAAAATACAAAAAAAGCATACCTATAATTCTTGCTACTTGTATAACTTTTTCAGCTTTTCCCTCTTATAGTATGGGCTTGGAACCATCATAACTTTCCTTTTGAATTCATCCCAAGAAAAAATAATAATGGCATGATTTAAAAAAAAAAATGTTGAATATCATTGGAGGTTCTGAAAAGGATGCCACTGGCTTAAGACGAGTGGCAGTGGGGAGATAACTGCACTATTTGCCTCAAATGATGCAATCCCACGTTAGGTCTAAATCTAGACACATACACAGCCTCCATTCTGCCTATGCCCTACACACCCTTCTTTGTTACTGTCACAACCGCGCAAGACCACACTAACTTAGCTAGGTGTTGTTAAACATGCCACATGAATTAATAAAGTGTCTTACTGAATGAAATGGGTATACAAACAAAGAGCTATATCCTGCCTATGCATTCCTATGCATCCCCGCTTTTATGGGTTTCACCTTTTCCCATCCACTTCGAGGTGATGACTTCAAGTGAAAATGTCCCTATGTCTTTTACTTCGTCAGAAAATCAGATACTTAAACAAAGAAGGAAATTAACGGGACTGCAGTGTGGTGCTGACATCAAGCGTATTCCACTGTACTACTTTTGTAATGCCTTATGGGGTGGTATCAACTTTAAATGAAAAGGATCAAACCAGAAAAACAAAGCCACGGGGAAAAATAACCTATCCTCTTGCAAAATTTGGTTTATAATAAATTCAATTAATAAGACTTCGGTTTTTGAGGTTTCCACTGTAAGTTAATCTGTTGAAATAATGTCTGAATCAGTAGGTTTTGTTGGACATACTTTTGGAATTGGGAACATTTTAATTTTTATTCATTCTATCTCTCTGAGACTAAAATGCTAGGTAAAATTTGATGTCTAACTTCATTACAATTATTGCCAAGATTAGGATACATTGATAATCAAATTTAGTAGAATAGTTAACACAGAAGCCCTGAAATTACTTGGTTCATATAATTGATTGGATCTGTAAAACGTATCAATTAAAATACATGTATGTACATGTATAGTTTTTAAATAAATTGGAATTATCATGGTATGAGAGTAAAGCTGTAAAATTCTTTGAAAAAAACTAGTGCCAGACCTATTTTAAAAATAAAAGTGAAGTTTGTTTTATGAGAATATGTGGTGGAGAGCTATGTGTTATTTGAAATGGAACATTAATAGTGCTTAACGTGTCTATTCCTAAGATATGAAAACCAACAAAAAACATTTTCATTTTAATAATCCATTCTTTTTTTCTCCATTCCTGCTGAATTAAAAATTAGAATTGTAAATCTTTTCTGCCAGAAATTCTTTCCAGTTAATTTGAAATAGTGCACTCGGTCTTCATCTTCGTTCATTAGATGGACACAATTTTTCACAATGTGATGAAAGTATATGTATATTTCAATTTTGAAGTTGATAATAAATTTAGTCCCTTGATGACGCAACTTATCGGTAATGTTAGTTAACTGTTGTACATGAATTATTCACAGGGATTTGAATGTGTATGATTATGACTTGTAAGTCAAGGACACACTTAAACATTAATTAGTGTCTTAGCATTTTAATGTTTCATGATAATATGCTATGTATTATTTTACTCCTTGACTTTATAGTTGACAAAATGTGAAAAATAATTTTGATACACAAGACGAGGCTATTTGAAGATCTCGATAGGGCAGTTCACCTGATTACTGTAGTTAACTGTATATTTATATTGAAATATTTGATCGTTCCTCACTTTCTCATTTATATATAAAATTTGTAAATGATGTCTATTGATGCCTAAAAGCCTTCTTGAACATCATCTCATTTCTGTATGTTCCATCTTTTCTCTGTAAGAATAAGATAAAAGGTTCAATGTGGCTATTTATTTGAGTTCCTTGTACAAATGCATTGTCTTTTCTCTTTCTCGAAAAGCATTCAGTTTTGATTTTATTCTTTAATATTATTAAGTCTCTTACTGTAATATAATCAATTGACGTTTTTTTTTTACTTTTGACAATGTTTGAAAATACCTTTTTTACTTTAGCAAATCTAAATGAAAACAAATTTCTAGCAAACAAGTAATTGACAACATATGTGACTATAGATCATCCCATTTTCTGTGCTTGAACTGTTAAACTGATCTTCATTATACAGTGAACATGTGTTTTTTTTTAATTACTAATAATTGAAACTGAAAGCCAAGATTGCTTCAATTTTAAAAATAAAGTCACAAAATTTGCCTTCAATGTGATCCAAGACAACCATGTTGCTCACCCTGTTTATATACCAGTAACATAGCCATTCTATTCAAGTTACGTTTAGAAATGATTGGGTTATTGTGAATATGTGACATCTACCACTAGTAATAGTAACGTATGATACATGTATATACATATTTAAACATTCTGTTCTTCTTAGTTTTATTTCTTTTCTTGTCATCTTAAGTTTTAAAATATCAGCCACCTTTTTCTATAATTCTATTCTTGATGGGGATACAGTAATCAAATTTAAAGAGTTAAATTTTTTTTTCACTCAAATGCATTTTGTATCATTGAATGTATAATTTATGGTGTATTCCTCTTCACCCAGCATGATATTTTTGCTAAGGTTGAGTTTTTTGACAGCCTTTCTTATATCTTTCAGGTACTGTGCTATATAATGTCATTCTTGAAGTCTAAGGTCTTTCCATTTTTTCTTGAAGTCTAAGGTCTTTCCATTTTATCAGGCTCAGTATAGAAATTGAAAACTGTTTTATTGCCAACAAAAGTGGCAATAAGTGTGGGAAAAGCCCTTTTGAACTTAGCTTTATGGTATATACATCTGTCGCAACAGCAAACTGCAGCCTATGTTTATAGAAATAATCACAAAATTAACATACAATGTATTTTACTTTGAATTGTTTTCTTTCTCTATTTATTTACTTATGAAATGTTAGCCCAGGACTGACTTGGTTACAGCAATGAAAAAATAACTATGCCATATTTTTGTGGTAGGTCTCTTTTATGAAAGAAGCAATTACTACAAGACATTGGTTGCTGCATAAACTAGCTTCCCAAGACATCTAGATTTATAGATCTGCATGTCATTACTGTTTAAACTTGAATCAAATTTCTTACATTAGAAATTTTTTCACAACACAGAATGATCTTGTGATCTTTTAATATACATTGAATTTGGAATTTAAACTATCATGTCAGTTAAAATACATGTAAATCAACTCGGTAGGTCACTGCTCAAAACGGATAATCTGAGTTCCCTAAAGAGACTCATAAGCATGTCTGCTCAACAAAATATTTCAGATCATAAATTCATGTAAGAAAATCTACTACTTGAGACACTGCAAAAACTGGATAACATGTTCAAATTCACAAGGCTAAAAAATTAGAGGATGTAGACTGGCAAGTAAAAAAAGCAAAAAAAATAAAAGTTTACAAAGAGGGTGGTATAATTTCATCTATTTTTTTTTTTAGTTAGGAAATATGGCATTAAAATAGAAATGTATCAATCTGTGCACGTACTATGATTGAAGTCTTAAAGGTTACCATCTTCTGTATTTTTTCTCCTTTCTTTTATTTCTGTTTATAATATAATTGTGTGGTTTTTCAATTTTGTACTTGCAATACTAATGCTTTTCTCTGAGACCTTTTTTTTTTGTTTTGAAGACGTCATTCTTTTTTTTTTTTTTTTTAATTTTGTGTAACTTTAAGCCTGTTTCTCATAAACTGTATTTTATTTTAAAAGCAATTAAGCCCTTATTAAAAATTGTTGCCTTTGTTCATTGAATGTAGTACATGTATCATTAGTATTATATGGCATACACTATTATTCATGTACATCATACTGCATGTCATAGAATGGAATGAATAAAGCATTTTCACAGGAGATGAAAACTGTACTGTAGTAAATGTAAAATAAAATTTCAATACAATATGAGGCAACCTGGGTAAATTAGGCACAAGTTGGAATTTTAACAATTCAAAGTTTTTGGTACCACATGAAAGTGAAATTTCTGCCCTTTCAGAAGTAAAAGAATTTTAACTCTTTAGTTTTTTTTGCCCAAACGACAGGTATTTCACATCATAAAAAGAACCATAAAATAAATGAATTTCTATTTTTATAAGGCTCTAACCCCAAAAACGTTTGAATGATTAGTGCCTGAATTGCCCTGGATGCCTGCAAATATTTTTTCGATACTACACTTGAGTCGTTATAGCTCTGCTTTTATAAATCAATGCATTTATTTTAAACATGTATAAGCTTATTTTAAGTTCAATGAGAATATGAAGAACCATTCTGGATTACTTCTGGTAATTTATTATGCATGTAGGCCTACCAAAGTACACTATGAATCTTTTATATATATATATATATATATATATATATATATATATATATATATATATTCATTTATTATGTTCTGATTGTTCAATTGACTAAGTAAGCCACATATTTTAGAACACTATACTTTTCAATTATCATTGCATTTTGTGGGACCTCTCTTTTTATGCTTCTGACATTGCAATGTTGTTTCAAAGTAAATAAATCACTTTATTTTCATTTCTTGTCACATTTTTAAATTCAAAATTGTGAAATGGAGGTGCAATCATAAATTTTACCACTATGTTATGAGATAACAAATGATTATATACCGCATAAAAGATAGCATTATACGTGTAATTTCGTACAGATCAGACAAAAAATCATTACATTTTTACTTGAATCAGAAAAAATCATGAGTCCTGAAATACATGTAATGAAAAAATACCCATTACAAGACATTTTCACTATTTTTAACATCCTTACTTGTAAAATAGGCTTACCACTAATACAGGCTAACAGATCTTAATAATCTGGCTGTAAAGGAAGTTGTATCACACACTACATGATAATCCGACACTGAACACTCAATGTCAGTAACAGGTCAACTAAATGTTAAGTGTTGATTTGAGAACTAGACACTAAGTAAACATAATGCATCTTCAGGGCAACAGACATGAGAGTCTACATGGGCTGTCACAACCAAGATCTCACTGTTAGCATGGCACCATTTTGTTAATTTCTTTTTTCAGAAAAGTAAAAAAATACAACTGATTTTTTCAACAAAGACTAGAAAATGATAAACCTTAAGCTTACAATCACTAAATTAATTAGGAAAGTTTAAAATTTGAAAATGCTTGTTTGCAATGACAAATTAGATTTAAAGTAAAGCCATATTGGATTGAAATTTTGTGCCAAATTTATACTATGTTGAAAGTCTTTGCTATAGTACATAAAAAGGAAGAAAAAGTTTTGCCCTCTTCGTCAGCCAAAGGTTAATTCTAATTGTGAAGCAGCGCAAAATTAAAAAAAAATAGGTAGAGTGCAGCTTCAAAATGTTCAAAACAAAGCAAGTGAGCTTTTGGTTTTACGCCTTTGTCAGACACAAAAACAAGAACAATAAACCACACAAGGATATTCACATACATACATTTGAAATACAAACTATGAAAAAAAAAAAATATATATATATATAAAAGGTTATATATAGAAAGATCTACCCCCCCCCAAAAAAAAATTAAATATGTGGAAGTATACACACATACAAAAAAGAAAAGAAAACAATATATAATCTCTCTGTCTCTCTGTCTCTCTCTCTCTCTCTCTCTCTCTCTCTCTATATATATATATATATATATATATATATCTTTCTCTTGTGCTGTATTCTCCAGCTGTCATTTTCTTTCAAGTATATTTTCATAAAATTCTTATCTCTTCAGCATACTTATCTTTTTGGAGTTTTATTTTTTTTTTATTTCTTCATTATTTTACTAATAATTGTCAAGTCAATTTTGCACAAAATATTTTTTAAATATTATTCTCTTTTCCTGCGACTTTTTCTAAACATATTTTTTATATATACAGTCGAGTCCGGTTAGTTCGAAGTCTTCGGGCTAAAAAAAGGTACTTCGAATTATCAGGATACATGAGAAAAAGAGGAGAAAAATGTGGATGACAGATCAGGAACGTTACACATATACAAGAAGGGGCGACTGCGAATTCCAAACTTCAAAGCAATTCCCTTCTTTGGCAAAACTTTTTTATCCACCTCTTCAAGCAATTTGATTTTATTTTCAATGCTTAGGCTTTTGTTTTTTTTTGCTTCAAAGGGTTTTGACTTGAAAGGGAAAATGCCATATTGTCTAATTTAAAACTGATTTCACTGAATGTGAAGAGTACAGCTTAAAATAATAAAAAAGTGAGCGAGCACTACAAAGTGCTTTCATGGACTGAAAGCCAGCAGCTTTGTAGACCGAGGCTAGATTATAAAAGTTAACACACATACAAATACACAGCTAACGGAGATGATTAGATGTACATGTATAATGTAACCCGGGTTTGCCCCACATATCGTAACCAAGAACCACAAGTGAGAAGACCCTCCCAAAGAAAGTCAGGTCTAGATCTAGATCTATGACAGGCCGGCATAGAGCCAATATCAAAATTACATTGTAAAGACATAAAAGTCTATATCAATCACTGCGTGTGGTACAACCACTGCCCTCCTCTTCCAGTCTACAAAGCATCCACACTTGATCCTGAGGCCAAGCCCATTCTATTTTATTGCAAGCTCTTGCCTGTAATGTAGGCGGGCCGAACACACACACACACACATTCACAGAATCGGTTGTCGCTCGGAGCATAGCAATTGCCACCACTTTGTCCGTTTTACAACCGGATCATTCTTTCCGACTTCGAACTAACCAATATTTTTAATATAGCTTAAAGAGAGAAACATTCAGGTATTTTCATCGACTTCTAAATATCCAAAAATTCGAACTATCCAGATTCCAGTTATTTGGACTCGACTGTATATATATATTTTTATGTGTGTGTGTGTGTATATACTTCCAGTCCACATTATTTAATTTTTTTGAAGTAGATCTTTCTATATAAAACCTTTTATATATATATATATTTTTATTTTTTTTTCATAGTTTGTATTTCAAGTTTATTTATTTGGTCTTCTTTCCCCTTTCTGAGATAGCGACTAATCAGGCAGGCACCTATAAAAAAAATGCTGATTTCGTCGGCATTGTATATTCATTAAGGAGTGATGACAGATTTGCTCCTTCCACGATTTCACACTGTGTGGTCTACAGCAGCCTCCTCACTTACTGTTCGAGGCGCAATGCCATGACGACGCTTCCAATGTTCAACCCATCCTATACTGGCAGTGAAGTCTGTTAAACCTAGCTCGGTTGCTAGAAGTTCAGCCTGACTGATGAGCACAGGATTTGAGATTGGAGCAATCATCGCAATGTTTTTGCTAGTCAGTTTGTCACTGGTATGAAGGCGTTCAGCCTGCATGCTTGTTGGGAATGGGCCAAGAGGGTTAGTGCTGAGTGTGTGCATAAAAAACCTGGCAGACAGCTGAGTAGCAAACAAGTAACATCAATTCTTCTTACTCGTATTTAGTTACAGCTAAGCATCACAGAGAGTGAGACATGAGTTTTGACTGATTTAGTTGAATGCAGTCCATTTTAAACATATAGGCCATAGCAATATAGGTCCAACAAATACTTGTAGACTAGACACATTCATAAGTTAAGTTTATCTTAAGCGGAGGCTGAGGTGATGGTATATAAATCAAACAGTAGTTAGTAAAAGCAAAGGGAAAAAGCCAGGTCCAGAGAAAAAGTTTACATCAAACGAGAATTTATCTTGTGCCAGGTTTATTTTAAGCAGACTCCGTTGCATTTGGTTATATGTACATGGATACAAGTCAGTTACCTACCTTTTTTTACTTAAAAGAGATTATTTGTCTTCCTTTAACTTTTCAAAGATAATCATTTAAAAAGAAATAAAAATGTGGCCTATCAATACCATTGCATTTACATTCTCTGCTTTAATGGTTTTAAGATATTCATAAGTAAACATACATCTTAAATCAAATGTGATGATTGCACTGTGTTTGTACACATGCTAGGCAGAATCAATCTTCTTCTTCAAGTTCTTGTTAGATTTTTTTTGTGATGACTGAATTTTGTTATACATGAAACAGAAAAAGAAGAGCAGATCATCATACTCATGAGCATATTCAGTCTCTAAAAATATTGTGTGAATATCCCTCATGAAATAATATATGGCTTCTATTGTAGACAAGTATGACTTTGGAATTCCCTCTTGGCGACGCCAAAAATTTGTGTTCTGAGATTTCAGCTCCACTTTCATCAGATCTGAAAGGAAGAGAAAAAATAATTTGAAAAATATAATGCACATTTTATAATACGCACTAATAACCACATGAAGCATAATTTTGTATGTTATAAAAAGATAGGCATTCAATGTAATTTGTGAAGATTATTAAATCCAATAATTGTAGTGATTATGACACTCACAAGTCAGATTTAATGATGTCAAGGAACTCCTTAAAGTCTATAGGTTGATATTAGAAATAAACGAATGCTTGTCATCCCAATGCACTTATGAAAATGCCTGCAAAGTTGTGATGTAAATTGAGATTTCTATCATCAAGGGTAATATTTCTGTGAAGAACAATATACAAAAATACTGTTTCATTTTTTTTTTTTAATTTAATTTCGTGAGTATCACTGAATCAGTGACATTTAAATTTGAAGAAAGCTAATGTATAGATAAGCAATCAAGAGAATTCATAAAAATTAAAGCTTTGATCAACCTTATATATTTGCACAGAATAGGTTTACTTTGCCGTAGACTTTTCTATTCAACTCTAATTGAAATTTATATAAAGTGGTTTTAACTTTGCCACTAAATTCATATGGTTCATGTATCATATGACCACTCAGTTCTCCTCCTCCCCCTCCTCCCATTGTTTTCTGTATCCACTTGCTATGTTGTAGTCAAATATGATAACCTTAAAAATTTTTTAAGGATCAATTTATTCACAAAAGTATGTCTTCCACAGCTCACTTTTTAGCCTCTCATCATTTGCAATATTCCTTGTTTGGTTCCATGTAGAGTCGATGAGAACAACCTTCTCAAAAGGCATTTTCAAGCTTAATTTTGCGTGTTTTGATGGCAACTCATGTTGGTCTCTAGTTTGCATAGTTTGTTCATTGCATCTTTTTCTGCTGATAACCATACCAGTTGGTTTGAGATCACAGGAGATACCATTTAAAATTGAGTTATCAATTAGTGCCACATCTGATGAAAGCTCCTTTTTGTTTGAAGAGTCCACACACTTCGACTGATCCTTTGAGAGGCGTGTTTGCAATACTGAGGGGTCATTTTGCTTGAACTTGTCTTTGAGATTGTCTAAAGTGACAGAGTCTTCACATGGAAACACAAGGACAGCCTGAGATAGACAGATAGAGAGACATGTATAATATTAACAGACTTTTCCACAACCAAACCATGAAGGTGATAGGCTATGTATCTTATCTTTGTTGTTGAGCTAGCCAACATATCATTTTAAGCTAGGTCAGTTAGTATATATTTAGAATACAAACTTAAGCAATGGAAAGGGCAATAGATAAAAGTTTGAAATTCGTTAGAAACAGTCATGGAGTTCACTTAGGTTTTAACAATTTATCGATATCACTTTGAACTCATATTCATTATGTTTCACTACATGTAGACTTTATTTCCCCTACCTTTTCTTCTCTTCAAAACAAGCCATTTTTTTATATCATCTAAGTCATTGGCAAATATCCTAACTACCACTTGTCGTAGCCCTTACTTCTAATCCTAATCTGCATGCACAGAGCCAAATTCACTTACTTGATGAGTGCTGTGATTCAGTTGTCTCTTGTTTTGTTTGGTGAAACAAAACAAACAGGTATCCAACCACAGGCCCACCCATGTTCTCCCCTCCCCACTCCTATCCACTCCTGCCTTTTAAAGTCTGCTGCCTAGACAATGCAGTGTCTTGCACTCAGGTAAGCACCTTGCATTTAGTTCATCACTTACTGATAGAGTCTAACTGCTGTGCCTTGTATGATCCAAATTTGCCAAATATAGGAGTATTTCATTAACTTAGAATGTAATGCAGAAAGGAATATATAGGTGCTAAAAAGGTAATTCTCATTACTCCGAGAATCATTATAAAGCGCTATATCCCTCACCTTCTGAGGATCATAATCTGGAATACAAGGATATGTAAACACTCTCACATCATCTGGCGCCAGCACTGCAGCATGGCAAGATGTGCTTTTGCCATCAATTTCATTAGGATGTTTGATGATGTCCACTGTAACAGGCAGCTTCAAAGAGAAAATTATCGTCAATTAAATTTTCAGTAGAAGATATTTTAAAATCGACCTGAAATTAAATGTCAAGACAATCTTCATAAATATCAACACAGTATACAATCAATGAAGACATTAATTCTGATACAATGTATTTTTTATAAAACAAGTTGTTGATGCTATTGCTTTATTCTCAAAACAATGAAAGCTATGTAATTATTGCCTAATATAATTTAAGATGTAAATTCAAGGTATTTTGAAAATTTAATAATTTATCAAGTGCTGTGAAACATTTGTTTTGAAATTGGGAAATATTTTGTAAAAGCCAATTTTCACATATTAAAAAGAAAATTATGAAATACATCTTAATAAGAAATTTAAAACACTTGCCCATATCCAGACATTCATAACCAATCAATTTGACATGTATAAATTGCCAACATATCTGTTGCATGAAAAAAATCAATGGAATTGAAATTGGCAACTTATGGATACAACACTCCCATATTCAGTATTTTGAATACTTGCAGTCAAATTTCTCTGTGCAATAACAAAATTTATCACTCTGGTTCTTTTATTTTAAATATATCTGCTTTTTATATTATTTTATGTTTCATATAACAAGAAAAGTTTATAATACTGATAGAGAAAATCACTTATGAAATAGCATTTTGAAATGATATCTTTCTTTTGAATGATTAAAGTGTGATTTAAAAAATTAAAAGATAAGAAGGCACTTGTAATTTTAATTATATTAAATTGAAGTAATGCTTTCATTCTAACGTCAAATTAATCTGATCAAAAACAGGAAACAAAGAAAAAATTCCTTTAAGAATTAAACTCAGATTCAGTGACAGAAGAATTCAATTTAAAGGCTGGAAATGAGACATTGGCCATTCCCTTTTGAAACATACAGCCTACTTAAAGATGTAAACGATGGATTCCAAGACTAAAAAAGGTAAATTGATCGCTTAATATGGGACATTTAAGTAACTTTGTTTATTCTTGGTATATTTCATTCTTTGCCAAATACTGTAGAAGTTTTGCATAAAATTATGTGATTCTCTTAACACAATCCCTACCATGAGCCGATTGTAGCGGCTCACGGTCGCCAAACTTACCTACCACGAGCCGGTACAATCGGCTCGGACTTTCTAGTCCTAATCCAGTCCATATTTTCGATCTATCCAATCCAATGTTTACTAAAACTAATTCTTCTTCCCTTCCGGCCTATTTTTAGCGTCGTTTGAGCTAAGTGGCGGTTGATTTTCATCAGGTTTTGACCAAAATAATTGTTAGATCTATAGGATTGCCGTTATTTTTTTTATATAGGTGTTGTTAGTAAAAATGTTGTAAAATTTTTATTTCTTGGATTGCACTCTTCAAATTTGACACATGACTTCATAATTGGATTATACACAAGGTGTTGTGCTGTTTGATTGGATTGGACTAAAATTTCCAGATCAATGAGACCAGTAACTTGGATATTTTTTTTTTTTTTTTTTTTACTTTTCAGTTATATCATCTTTTTATACATCTACTTCCTTACAAAAATTTTTAATTGCTATCTAACACTGATATTTCAAATTTGTATTCAATTCCCTGCATTTTGATATATAATACTTATAGGTTCTAGAAATATAGGGGGTTATATACTTCAATTCAAAAAATCAGGTCTAGGATTTACGTGGGTCGCAAAATATGGCTTGGGCACACGGTAAAAAACCCCCTGGTAGGGATTGTGTTAAGAAATAGTCAATTAGATAATTGAACATGATTGTTATTATTCAAAACTAAGGCACACAAAGACAACAGTCAGCTAATGAGTCTCAATATATATCTAGGCCTTATGCCTTTTTCACCTGAACTTTTGGAATATCATCAGCAATATTTGGTAAAGCGACCAAGCATGAGTAGCAGAAATATTTTCGAGATTTTTTACACAGAGGACAAACACTTCTCTCCACAACAGACTCCAGAAATCCCCAGTCTGATATCACTGTCGCTGGGAAAGGATTATCCATCACAAAGTTTTCCAAATTTGTGACCAGTACTGTTGACAAGAAAGAAAAAATTGTAGGATATGCAATAAATCAATGTTGTGTAAATAAAACATAAAAGCACTATGTAGAAAGATGGAATGGAAAGAATATCTGGATAGAACGCCCTGCTTGCAAAAAAATGCAAGTTTCATGAGGCAGGTAAGTATTAATTTATTGATACTAAGTAAATTAAAAAAAAAATAAACAAATAAACCCATAAAACAGACATATTGACCTAAGCACTTCCTTGAAATAGACATTGCAGTCACTAAATTGTAACCCCAGTCCCTGTAAACTCTTTTAAATGATTACAATAGAAAGTTAAAACAACAGTCAAAGAGACATTAAAAGGTCAGTTGCTTACAAGCAAAAACAGGAGATGCTAATTGCCAGCTATACTGACAATGCTATATCATGCATAGATTTGTTTAAATTGTTTTTCATTCAGATTAAAAACATGAACTCATTCAATTGGCTGTAAATATCAATGATTCAAGAACAAAGAAGAGTGATATGTAAAAAGACAAAATAGACACTGAATTAAATCTTATGTCTGCTTTTCACCAACCCAAACTTTAACATCTAGGATATTTATACTAATTAATGACATTTCATAAAAATCGTGATTAAGTTTAAATCAGAGGAAAAGGTAAAGATCATTGATTTCTTATTAATAAGACTCTAGGACAGTCAATGATGTCTCCCTACAATATTAATGGAGTCATAGGAAATTGGGGTGAAATTGTCAAGACATTTATAAGCAACGTATAAACTAAAGATGCTAATAAATGACAGGAAATGATAAGATTATAGATAAAAAAAAACATAAGGTGACATTTTCTTGTTAATATCTACAACAAGAAAGTATCAGGTTTTCTGACTCATTATATCTCATTCAAAAGAACCATTTTGGTTCTATTTGTGATGCACGTAAAAAAGCTGTTGTATGTAATGTTGATAAAAATGCTAAAAATAGCTGCCTTTTCTCGAACCGACTATGAGTAAAGTGTGACAAAATCAATTTTTTGCTTCTGATTGGCGGTTTTCTCTGGGAGTCAATCCAGTGCATCATACAGGATGGCCTTTAATAATCTTTTCTCGCCTGCTATTGTGTCTACCGCATAAGTGAATACCCTCTATACGCAAACACAGCTTCTTAGTTTCAAATTTGAGAAGACGGGAGTGAAAAAGAGCCGATAGTCTTTTTTTATGAATTTTTTCTTGAGGTCACTTCTGCAAGGCACAGCCACACTAGATCTAGATCTAGTAAACTTTCACATGCAGGCAAATTACATAATGGATTAATTTTTAGAATTTTCATGCCCAAATTTTATGTAAACTTGTTGATTAGGAATGTCATAGTAATTTTTTTTTAAACTACCCTAAAATACTGGATTTTAACTCTTTTAAACCTAAAAATAGCCAGAGGTCGAGTGAGTTAATGAAGAAAACTGTAATTCTTTAGGTCGAGTGAGTTAATGAAGAAAACTGTAATTCTTTAATCTAAGACAAAACCCACAACCTTTGTCTCTCAGTCTGAATTCGAACTCCTGTTATTAATCATCAATTTTCACAGAGATCTCATACACTATAACCAATCGTTTGACTATTCATCAATGCTCCCTTCTTTGAATTTGATCATGACCATAAAGAGAGATAAGGCTACAATAGACCTATTTAAGTTGTTTAGAGGGCACAGAGAAAAAGATGAGGTTCAACATCCCAGCTTTTCTGTCATAACTGATGCTGATTTTTTTTTTCATATGTTACCAGTTACAACAGAAAAGCTGGGAAGTTGGGCAGCCTCCCTTCAACCGCAGCTTGTGCCTTCAAAAACATGTAAGGCAAAGTGGAACTTTTAAGTTTCAATCACAATGAAAGTAAAATCAATACATGTATTGAATTCAGCCACCTAATGACTGCACAGGAGTATGAAAAAAAATTTACAAGGCTTTCATAATTAATTTGTTCATTGAGAACGTAAGAGAAAATAAAAGAAATGAAAAGAGATTAATCAACTCTAATGCTATGAAGATTATAATGTTCCTTACTTAATTTGAGAGGTGATGTTGATCGTTCTATTATTAAGAGCTGATAAAAGCACTATGCTGGTGCAGCCCTAACAGTTTGATTTCCATCTTTTTTCCTGACTTGAACTGAAAGAGCTTGTCAAAAATTGATCTATTTTATTCATAATGAACACAGAGCGACATTTTGATTACAATCAAACATAAACACAACTATATGTATATAGATCTAGATCTAGTTACAGTAGAACGCATTAACACAATGAAAAATTAAAAAAAATTCTAACCCAACACATTGAAGTGTCTTGCAACAGTTACTGACAAGTCACAATGCAGCACAAACTTTACAGGGCTCAAAGAACCTATTGAAAAAGTGAATGTTCATAAAAGGGAAAAGTAAGAAGAAGTAAGCATAAGGAACTAGATATGCTAACTTCACCGGCAGGCTCAATGTTTTCAGATGTCTGTAATAACACACCATCCTGTTCCATGCCCCAGTAGACTGTCTCATGTCTTCAGTGTTTTCAGTTATTAAGTTCCCGTATTGTCAGTTTGTACTAATATTAAAGTAATTTTTTAAGGACACCTAGATAAAAAAAAAAAGAAAATAAACTCAAATATGATATAATTATTAATATTCACACTTACTAAAAATTCAAACTCTTGGTAGAATCGACATAGAGACCATAAAGGTCTACATGTATTAATTCAATTCATAAAAGAGAATATGGCTCAAGATATCACAAAAATTAACCAACTCGGGCATATCTCCAATTGCCTGACTTGGCTTATATGAAGAAAAGGAAAGTCTGAGGGTCAAAGTCCAATTTATGTTGTACAAATTCTACAGAGCAGTCAGGCACAATCACGTCTGACCACTTTGGTCACAAGCCCTTGTAGGGCTTGACACTGAGATCAGGTATCAGAAGCAATGTGCCACTGCTCGAGCTGTCACTAACCCGGCCGGCAGAATATAATTCAATCGTTCGGTGCTCGAAAAGGCCAGTTTATATTTTAATCTCTGACGTTTACATTGTATAGTGTTTGGTTGTTGTTAATTTTTTAAATATTACAATTTACATGTTATTTTATTTACGGATTTTATCTTTTTTTTTTATACATTGCATTTCTCTACAAAATCTTTAGCGATAAAAACAAGTGGGGCACGGCCCACCCTGCCCATTTGAACGGACCACCCCTGCCTCCCTTGATCACAACTTATCTAGATATTTCTTTCAAAATTAGTATGCTAATGCTTTGGCTGGGTTATGCTGAACTTTTTGTAATCAATGGCTATGCACACATACAAACACAGACTGCTCAGACCTTCTTTAGATCTTCTGACAGAGCAATCAGTGTAATTCCAAATTCCTAATAACCTACAAGCTTTGTCTATACTAAAACTAGATTTAGATTTAAGGCCCATTGATAGTTCAAGACAAGTGCATGAAACTTAATTCCTTTATGGGCTTGAAAAGAAAAATAAAGTTTGAAACAAATGTAATAAAAGTAACAAAATGAATTAATAAATAAATAGGTTTATATATATATATATATATATGTATCAAATTTAGGCGGAGCTGATAAATATGTTGGTACTACTTAACTGTCCAAACCAGGTGGATGGTTATACCAAGTATGGTGAAATAACTCAACCCTTTTGTGCCATGTTAAAAAGCTGGTACATTTGATTATTTTTTACTATCTTGTTTGTATTAAGACACATATCTCTTAAGCACACACTTTACAAGCATCTTGGTGCTTTTAATCAGGTACTTAAGAGACAGATCAGAGGTATTCTGAAATTCAAATCGAACCAACTATGAAACTGCACTTTTCCTCAATATTTAATACAAGAATGAATCCCCTTTCAGATGAACAGGTATGGAAGACATTTATGTTGAATAAAATAAAACTTCACAGCAATGCAAATTTATCCTACAGAGACATTCACTAAGTAGCTTTAAAACATGTAGGCCTATACAAAACCCTATGATATTCAAAATCTTCTCATGTCACCTAGATGACATGAGTAAATAATATCAAGCTAGCCCCCCTCCCCCCCCCTCCCCCCGCAAATCTGAGTGCTTTTCTTCTTGCAGCACTTATTTGAATTTTGATTTATCTCTCCACCATGATTATGGTGCTCATGTGATCCACTGCAGATATAGTATGCAACCTGATGTGGTGAAAAAGTGGTCACTGGTGAAAAACATATCTTCATGAGTTCTTCCCTCCACTTAAGCCCATCACATAAGCCAACTTCCATTGTTGATGTTACGGTTTACAATGAGGTACTCATGGGGTTTCATGATCATATATTCATTTCAAGATTTGAAACAATAATCTCACCTTAAGGAATATATTGTTTAGTGTTGACTTTGTTCAAAATTAGCATAACAGCTGGGAATACACAGTTTGAAAAGTGAGTGGCTGAGAAATGTCAAGTTTGATTCTGTTAATTAAAAAAGGTTTGGGCATGCAATGTTGTGGTGTCAAAAGATTTATTGTTGTGGTAAAAATTAATTGGAAAGATTTTTTTTCAATAACTAAACCAACATTGTTCGTATTCATGCTCTTTATAAGCTTATGGCAAGATAATTAATGTAAGGATTGGATTACTTTTCCTTAGTACACTTGTAGCTTCAAGAACCTTTAAGTAAAGATTTGGTGTGCTGTTAGATCTACATCTAAGCTCTAAAGCCTGGCAAATTCACTGAAATGCTAGTCTGTAAAACTATGAATGTCCTACATATATACTTGTTCCTTGAGTCATGGGGTCTGCGAGGAGACCGATGATTGGTCGTTTCCAAACAAAAGCTCATTCAGCCACATGATTACAAAACACAATGAATTTTAAGACCTATAAGAGCATTTTATAGGCCAAGTCAAAATCCATGATTTTTCTTCAGTATTTAGCAACTGCATTGACTCAATCACTGAGACTGACGATTGCAGATCAAGATTCATAAAATCTTTTCACTGTATATACTATATTGAATAGTTTTGCCTTTTGGAGGATATATTATTTATATACGTGAAATAATATAACATAGAATAAAATCTGAGTTAAGGTAAATTACTTATGAAAAATTTGTTTTATTCATTTCCTCTCTAAGTTGAGTTCTTCCCCCCCCCCACCTTTTTCAGGATTTTTTTTAAGAAAATGAAATTTTAAATTTAAAAAGTAGAATCTATATAGATCTAGATCTATAGCCTACATTTTTTTTTTAAATAAAAGGTGCTGTTGGATCCGACTTATAGTCTATTAGTATAAATCTCAGTTGAGTGTTAGAAAAAAAATGAGTCAGCTGAAAACTAAAAGAGCTTCTGACTTTCCTAGATCTTGATTATTTTTCCTGATCAATGCTCGGTGTGTGCTTATGTAGACTACGAGTTGCAAAGTTGTTCATTACATGGAACTACGAATTTTTTCATTCAATGTTTTCTTCCCGAAAAAGTCAACAGCCTTAGAAAACTACATCTCCTTTCTCTTTTCGAATTAGATCCAATTCAAACAAAACAAATACTTACCACTCCATTTAGAGTAAATAAAATTAAGTCATTGCTCAAAACAAGATCTACCGTAGGCCCATATCAAAGAACCTGCGATTACTTGATATAGCCATGACGCCTTACTTTCGATATAGATCTAGATCTAATAAATCACTGTACTGCGACTGTTATGAGGCGTATCGCCAGTACTGGTACCGATCGTCAGTATCGTTAGATAATCATTAACGTTAAATCTAATTAATGCGTTATTGGACTTTAAATTTAGCAGAACGGACAAGTTCGTCCTTCACATTTTTATTCAAGAACATTTAGAGACATCAAATCATGCATGCAACCCCAGGCATATTAAAACTAAAAAGATGCGAGAAGATAGTGGTTGTCAAGGCAATAAAGCAGAAATAGCGTCAGTAGTAAGTATCGGCGAAGACATACTAGGGTATCAGGAGCACCAGCAGGAGGAGGAGGAGGACCAGCCAGGAACAAGGGAAACTTTAGAACAAAAAAAGTAGTAGTAGCAGCAGCAGCAGCACCACCACCACCACCACCAGCAGTAGTAGTAGTAGTAGTAGTAGCAGCAGCAGCAGCAGCAGTAGTAGTAG